>JAODAL010073076.1:0-14863 GCA_025379985.1 Phyllomedusa bahiana | reverse complement strand
CGATCTGTTTGTACTTGTCTTCAAGAAAGGGGTTCAGTTAATTCGGCATTGAGAAAACAAAAAACTTTACATGAGGCAAATAATAAGGTTTTGTGGTTTTTTAAACGGCTTTGGCCGGAAAAACACAGCCTCGGGGAAATTAAAATTTTTAAAATGTGTGCAATTATGCCCCTCCTGATAAAAAAATTTGCTTTTTGCTGTATTATTTGGTTTTGAGTGAGAAAAATTCCAAATTTGAAAGTAAATTTTAATGTGAAGTGATCTATTCCCATGTCTGCTTTAGTGCATGCTATGGGGGAGATTTACTAATCAGTTTTTTTTATTTTTAAAATTGCCTAAAATTTTTTTTTAAAAGGGAAATTTAGACCGGTTGAGTATAAGCCAAGTTTACCTCGGGGCAGAATGATCCTTTTTGTGCCCCTTTTGGTTGGGAATTTTTGGGCCCATTTTGTCAAACTTCACCCAATTAGTAGGTTTTTATACCAATATTTTGCACTAAAATTTTGTTGAGTTTAAAATCACACCCCGACCCATTAAAATAAACCCTTTGTCGAGTGAGGTACAAAAGGGAAAAAAAAGCTTTAAATAACCGGGGGTACCAGAAAATGCCCTGGAAAGCGACATCTATAAATTCGCCTTCGCCATTTTTTTGCTGTATATTGCTGGTTCTATAGATGTATGAACAGGCGTATGGCCAAACTTGGTGCAATGCGTAACTGGCGACACATTTTAATGCACCAAAGTGGTCATCTTGGAGGTCTCTGTCACCAAGAAGTATAGATCAGCAGTGCCTCCAATCTTCTTATTTGACAACAATATTCTGTATTTTATGTTATTTTCCCCAAAAAAACTTTCCGACATAAAGTAAAAATAGAGAGGGGTTTGAGACCCTTTAATGTAAAGTTTTTCCCGGGGGATCAGTCCTTAATCATAGCTTCGACTACAAAAATGGCTTTTGATTAAAAAAGCTCTTTTAGAAGAAAAAGGGCCCCACCACCGGGCTCGACCCCCAAGAGGGAAAGGGTGATAAAAACAAAAACATACAAAAAATTTTTTTTAAAAACCCCAAGATGTAATAATTTAAAAATTTAAAGAAAAAATTCTAGCCTTTTCCCAGACAGCGGGAATTTTCATCCTGAATAAAAAAAGTGGGAAAAAAAATCATGAGAATCCAAAAACCTTCTCTATTGGGAAAAGTGGCCCAACCCAATGGTCTCCTCCCCTCGGTGTTTAAATTTGAAAACCATTTAAAGGCTTAAGCAGAGAAGTGAAATATCACCATGATGTTCGTCCCCAAAAAATGTTTTGAAAATTTTTGAAATGTTGTGGGGAAATGGTCTGTTTTCCACCAAAAATTTTTGTTCTCTTATTCTATCCTTCATTCTACAACTCGTGTAAACTATGTATTTTAGCTTTGGGATTAAGGATATTTGTTAGGATTTTTATCGCCCAAAAGTTGAAATCACCCCTCGTTTTTTTTTGTTAAATTCGAAAATTTTTAGAAAATGCGAAAATTTTGGTTTTAAAATTTTTTGCATCTTTCTTTTTAAGATGGCCCCAAATTTTTCGGCGCTTCCTGTCATTTTGGGGGCCCAAAGCAAATCACCCTTTCAGAATAGGGCAGGGTGGTTGTTTTGTGCAAACGTTTTGACGGGGGTTTTGTGTAGGGTTTGCGTTTGGCGGGAAAAAATTCACATTGACCCCCGTTTTACATAGAACAGCCCCTTCCCTGTTAAATGATCAGTGTCTTTTTCCGAAAGGCCATAGCAGGAGGATTTGCGCCCCTTGCCTGGGGTCCAAACAGTTTCCACCCGAAATTATTCTATTTTTTTCACAGGGGAAATTTTTATTTTTAAGCTGTGATCCTTCCCAACTTAGTTAGATCGAGTTTGGAAGATTTTATTTTGTTAGGAAAAGAAAATTTTTAAAAGGGGGCATCAAACCGCTTGAAAAAGTCACGGGGGGGAGCAGAGGGGGAGCCCGCGGGCGAAAAAGGGGCCAACCCTCATAAAGAATACTGGATAAAGTTCCCCAAAGGATTTAGTGTAGAAAATTTGCACTGAAATGGGCTTTTTTTTAACGTTTTCTATTGAAATTTTTCCCTGGATATTGGGCGCCTAAAAAACTTATATTAGTTTAAATTTTTTTCTAGAAAACTGCAGGCCCTCTTTGTTGGGTGAAAAACTCCACTTTTTTTTATCAGTTTAATTTTTCAGTGGTGTTTTTTTTAAATTTTTTGCCCTTTTCCGCAATTGTTGAAAATTAAAGCCCCCTTTTGCAGTTAAATTGAATCCAAAAAATTTTTTAGTCAGCACATTTTGGGATAGGTGCCAAAAATTTTACCTTTTATTATCCAAAATTAAAATTAAAGTTTACGTGTTTTTTCCCTTTTTTGGCATTTCAGTTTTTTCATTGAGGCACCTTGAAATTAAATGGGGAATTTACACCCTTTTTGTAGTAAACCACATCTAAATTTAAATAGGGGGCCAAAAAAAACCTTTTATTACCCGAATACATTACAGAAAACTGTTTTTTCACTTTGGCGCCTACAGCTTTGTTCTTTGAGGACCTTGTTTTAAAAATGTGAATACAGAATTTTGTAGTCCCCCCAAAAGGTGAATTGAAAGGTCCCCAAAAAAATACCTTTTTTTATCCAAATTACATTACAGAAAAGTGTTTTTTCACTTTGGGCACTACAGCTTTGTTCATTGAGGCCCCCTTGAAATTTTTAATGTAAAAATCCGCAATTGTGTATTTTAAAAACCCCCAGGTAAATTTGGGATGGGTCCCAAAAAATACCTTTTATTATTTTTAAAATTACGGGATACGTGTTTTTTCATTTTTGGGGCCCCAATTTACAGCTTTTTCCCTTTGAGGCATTTGAATTTAAAAGTAAATTACAGCAATTTTGTAGTCCCACAGGTAAATTGATGGGGCCCAAAAAAAATACCTTTTATTATCCAAATTTACATTACGATACTTTGTTTTTTTCACTTTGGGCACTACGGGCTTTTGTTCTTAAAGGCAAATTGCATTTAAAATTGTGTTTACGGAAATTTTTTTGTAGTCCCACAGGTGAAATTTGTAGGTCCCAAAAAATTTTATTACCCGAATACATTTCGATCCCGTGTTTTTTCACTTTGGGCGGGCCCCAGTTTGTTAAAAGAGTTTTTTTGCGGGTTAAATTTGAATACAGAAAATTTTGTAGTCCCCATGGGTAAAGGGGAAAGGTCCCAAAAAAAATTTCCTTTTAACCCGAATTTTACGGGAAAATTGTTTTTTCACTTTTGCGCACTACAGTTTTGTTTTTGGGGCCCCTTTCCCTTTAAAATTGTAAATTTCAGCAATTTTGTGTCAACGGTAAATTGAAAGGTGCCAAAAAAATACCTTTTTTTATCCAAATTTCATTACGAAAACGTTTTTTTGCATTTTTGGGCCCAGCCCGTTTGGGTTGGATAGGGGCCCCTTTGGCAGTTTTTTTTTAAATCCAGAAATTTGGGGTTTAGTTCCCAAGGGAATTGTTTAGGTGAAAAAAAATCCCTTTTATTACCCGAATACTTTACAGATACGTGTTTTTTCACTTTGGTGCACTACGCTTTTTTCCCATTGGGGGCCACCTTGCCTTAAATGGGGAATACAGAATTTTGTAGTCACCACGGGTAAATTGGGAAAGGTGCCAAAAAATACCTTTTTATTATCCAAAAACCCTTTACAGATACGTGTTTTTTGCACTTTTCCCCAGTCCGATTTTTGATGACCCAACCTTGCGTTAAATGTGAACCGGGCAATTGTGTATTTCCCAAGGTGAATTGATAGGTGCAAAAAATTTTTTTTTCCCCAAATTAAAATTACAGTTAGTGTTTTTTTTTTTTGGCCCCACTACAGCTTTGTTTTTGGGGCACCTTGCACTTAAATGTGAACCCAGAAATTGTGTATTTTCCACGGGTTTGTTTTGGGATAGGTCCCCAAAAAAAATACCTTTTATTACCCAAATTACTTTTACAGATAGTGTTTTTTCATTTTGGGGCACTACAGCTTTGTTCTTTGAGGAAACCTTGACTTAAATGTAAATTACAGCAATTTTGTAGTCCCCAAACAGGTGAATTGATAGGTCCCAAAAATAAATCCCTTTTATTTTCCGAATACATTACTGTTTCGTGTTTTTTTTCCCTTTGGGCGCAATACACCCTTTGTTCTTTGAGGCCCCCTTGCATTAAAATGTAAATTACGCAATTTTTTTAGTCACCCAGGGAATTGATAGGTGCCAAAAATACCTTTTTTTATCCGTTTAAATTTAAAGATGGGTTTTTTTTTCACTTTTTTGGGCGAAAGGCCGCTTTTTTGGATAGAGCTACTTTGCAGTTAAATTTGAATCAGCTATTTTTTTTAAGTCACCACGGGTGAATTTGAAAGGTCCCAAAAAAATACCTTTTAATACCCGTTTTACATTTCGGGAAGGTTTTTTTTTTTCCCCTTTTGGTCAGTCAAGCTTTGTTGATAAAATCTACTTTGTAGTTAAATTTGAATTTCCCGCAATTTTTTTTTTGCTTTTAGGGGTTTGAGAATAGGGTGTGATTTGCCGTTTTTTAATTAAAAAGACTTTCCAAAAATTTCAATAAACCCTTTTCCAAAAATTTTTTTATTTCTGAAAACGAGCGAAATTCAGGTGGTAAGCGGCAAAAGGGGGGGTAGGACATTTGGGGGTAGAGGTCGAGAAAAAGGTGCTTTTCCCCTTTCCCGTGCTGGCGCAACAGCATGCCAGCGGCGTCGTTGCCCGGACCGTCAGGGGCCCGTCCGCTGGGTTCAGGGCCCTGTGAATCTCAAAATAACGAACAAACCCTCGCCAATCTGCCTTCGTGGTTTTTTTGCAACCCGCATCCCGCAGTATTACTTTCCCCGTCCTCCCCGTCCCGGGGCCCCAAAAGTCGTCATAAACAAACAAAAGCCTCCGTCCAACATGAAGCAAACCCAAATGTCAACTGTGTACCCACCACTTTTTTGTTGATTTTCCCCACTGTGGAAAAACCCCTTTTCTGAAGACCCCTTTGATGACAAAATTTCGGTTTTTGGGCAGAAAGGATGTTAAAAGATCAAAAGGGCCAAAAAGGATGATTTTCCCCTTTCTCTGGGGCGGCCCCCGTTATGATGCCATCAGAGGAGTAGAAGGAAGCCCGGGCAATAGGGAAAAATTCCCCCCGGTCGGCAAAAGCCTTTTTCATTCCCTCTTGCTTGTAGCCCGCGCTCCTTTAATGCGATTGTTAAAAGGGCTATGAAGTCACCCGTGTTGTTTATTATGATGACGTTTATTTCGGAATCCCCAAAGAGGGCTTTTTTCCCCAGAATTGCTTGGAGCACTTATCACTGGACGAGGAGGAAAAAGATTGGGGGGAGTGTTTAGTAGGGTTCCCCCCAAAAATTGGGAAAAGGGCGGTCGCCGAAGGGCCGGTATATGATTCCACCCCCCATGGTAAGGCAAAAACCCCCCTCCTCGCCTATCCCCCAAAAGGTCCGGACCCCCTCAAGCCTTTGGGCTTCTTTGAGCAAGGGGCCCCTGAAATTTACCAAAACGGGTGTCATATGCCGCCTTTGCCGTAAACATAAGTTGAGGGGAAGAACCTTAGGTTTGGTTAAACCCCACCAAAAATGTCTAGTCCATGCAGCGAATGATGAGTTGAAAAGGGGGAACACTTGGCCAAAAAAAGGGCCCGACCCGAAAGCCTTTGGGCCCCCCAAACCCCCCCGTCACACCCTCTGTTTTCCCCCTCCTCCTCCTTTCCCCCAACCCCCCAAAACGTTCCTCCCGGTGCCCTTTTCTCTCAGAGGTTTTTTTTTGATCGGGTTTAAGGGCCCCCGTTCAGCCTCCACCGTCGGCCCCAGTACCAACCCGCACCACCAGAGACCCATCCTACCCTTTCCTCCCCCCAGTTTTTATGACCTTTCACGCGTACAAACGGCCGTCTAGCAGCCCGCCTTCTGTCTTCCAGGGTTTTTAGCAAAAAAAGAAAAACTTTAACCCAAACCAAACCCCAAAAACCAAAAGCCTGAATTTTCGGATTTTTCCAGGCTTTTGGCCTTGGAAATGTTGCCCTTTCCGTCTGGTTTGGGCACCGAGGGTTTCCCCCCACGTCCCTGGCCCCTTTCCTGCCCCCAATACCAGATGCCGAAGGCAGGCATTTCTTTGCCCCGGAAAAAGCCCGTCCCTGCCCCGGCCACCACATGTCATCTAAAAGTTTAAAACCCCCGTTTTTGCTTTTTTGGCCCGGGAAAAATCCGTTTGACCACCCACCTTGGATAAATAAGCACGGCCCAAGGGGGCCCCTATATCTCTGTGACAGGTCACGGGTGGGGCTGGGTGGATGTCTTGGGGGTGCGGTGGCTTCAGGTTTGGCGCCCGTCTTCAAAAAAGCGGGATGGTGCAGGGTTCTTTCCCCCAAAGGGCCTCTGGTGGCCCTCACGGGCCAAGAAAAAACCAGGGGCCCTGTTGAAATTTAATCTGTTTGGAGCCCGTCCACACACAGGTCGGAGCTGGGGACGGCCCCCCTTCCCTAACGAGGCCGAGCTCTGGCTGGGGGACAAGAAACCCTTTTGCCCCGCAAGGTGGTGTGCGATAACGGGGGAAATCTGCTGGGGCCCCCTTAAAAATCGGGGGTTTGGGGCAATCCCCTTTCCTGGGACATGTTATTTAAAAACCCTTGTCATCCAGAAAAAATTTTTTAAAGAGCCCACCCGGGGTTTGGTTTTCCTGCTGAGGAAGGCTCAAAGTCTAAGTTCGCACTTGACCGGGGTTCCCACCCTGCTATGGGCCCCCCTGGGGTGGTTTTATGCAGGGAGCTCGGCCTCCCCCTCAACCCTTCATTGTTGGGTGGCCCCAAAAGCTTTGGAAATTCCCCCCTCCCCTTTCCCAGCGATTTGGGGGGCAGCAGCGCAAATTTCCATTTGCAGGAACCCAAGTGACAAAATTTGGCCTGACAAGCGCGGGTGCGGGGGCCCCGGGGGGTTGGGGCCCCTGGAATGGAGGGAGGGAAAGAGCTCTGCTCAAACCTTGGCCAGTTTTGAAAAAAGCCCAAACCCAAAATGATCAGTGGGGGAAAGATGCCCTTTTTCGCATGGCATTGTGGTGATTTAGTTCTGGAAACCCACCCTTGGACCCCTTGAAAAAAACAGGTCCCGCCCGCGACCGGGGAAAGGGGGAGACGGACAAAATGCGGGCACGGGGGCCCTTTTTCTCCCCTTTTAAAAACCAAAGGCCCGCCGGATCAATTTGCAAACGGTCTTCATTGGGCCCGTGGTTTCAGGGGGCCCGGGGTAGTGCAAGGTTGGGGCCCCATCAAACTTTCAGGGTGCATCCTCTCAGGCAAGTCAGGGGGCTGTGTTTAAGCTGTTTCCCGGGGGCAGGGAGGGGAGGAGGAGGAGGTTTTTCCTAGAAACCCCCGCCCTTACCCACGTCCCTGGGCCCTTGGGAAAAAAGGGGGGGCGCGGGAAATTTGGGGGGGGGGGAGGAGATGAGGAAGAAACAGTTTTTCTAGTTCCCCCCGACCCAAAAAGGTTGGGGGGAAAACAAGGCTTTCCTTCTCTCACTGAGTGCGGATGCTTTCCCTTTTCCCCCAAAAAATGTTCCCTTGCATTAAAGGCCCCAAAATGAACAACAGTTTTCTGGGTGGCCCCCTCCGGATCCCCCGGGGACAAAAAAAAACTCAGCACTTTCCTTCCACCCCCTCAAATAGGAGTAAAATGCAGGAAAAGGGGGACCTTTGGGTGTTGGATCAAAAAGGGGACATTGTTGTGTTGCTTCACGTTCCCCAAATGTCACGGTGGGAAAAAAATCGCGTCATGACAGCGTAGAGTGCCAAGTAGCCGTTAGCGGCAAACAACAGCAGAGGCAAGGTGGGCCCGAAGCCCAATGGGTGACCTTGGCAATTTTTTTTTTACCACCTCCCAACGCCCTGCAATGAAAGGGGACACATTCCAAAACCCCAAAAGAAAAGGTTTTTAAATCTTTGGGGCAGACTATCCCGCGTTCACAAAGTGTTTTTGTTGTGTTTCACGGGGGCCCCAAAAGATTTTGGGTTTTCCCAAAAAAATGAATGGCCGAGCTCGTCGCCACGCCCTAGAGGTGTTGTCCTTTCCCCGCCCGCCAAGGTCAATCTGAGCGGACCTTCAGCACAACTGGAGGAGTCTTACAGACAAACGCATTCCCGGGTTTTTAAAAGATAATGTGGATCGTTTGGGTTTTCATTTAAGTTGAATAAAGGGTTTGGGTCTCTGGGGGGTTGGGGGGGTTGGGGGGCCCAATTGCGAGGGTCCAAAGATTTTTGTTGGGCCCGGGCTTTCTTCCATTCCTCTTTCAAACAGAAAAGGCCCCTTGAAAACTTTTTTTTTTAAAAGATCATTTTTCCCGGGAATTTTTATTCTCTTTTTTTAAAAAAGGGTTTATTTTGCTGGTTTTTCTGTGAGGAGACTGTAAAAAACCGGGAAGGGGTTTTTATGACAAAAAACCCCTATTTTCCTTTAATCACTTTATCTTTAGAAGTTTTAGCATTGTTTAATGGTTTTTGGGGTCATGTTGCTATGAGATAAGCTATAATTATGGTTTCCCTTTGGGAACAGGAAAAAGTGGCTTTTAAATGGCATTTCTCCCTCACAATTTTTAATAGTGGTGAGAAGTTCCCTATTTAAATTTTTTGGGGGTAAAGTTGCTGGAGATACAGCAAAAAATATTAAAGGTCCTTTTTGGAAAAAAGAAAAAAAAAAATGGCTTTTAAAGGTGGGGTTTTTTTCCCCTCACCAATTTTTTAAAAGTGGTGAAAAAAATCAAAAAAAAAAAAATTTTTTTTTTTTAAATTTTTTTGGGGTTTATGTGCTTTGGGAAAAGCAAACAATACTACCCGGTTTCCCATTATTAAAAAATTTTTGTTTTTTAAAAAAACATTTTTTCTTCCCCTTTGTCCAAAAGTGGGTCCCAAAGGGGCATGCTTTGAATTTTTGGGGGCATTTTGCTGGAATGCAGTATTCACAGGTCCTATTATAAAAAAATGTTGTTTTTAACAGACATTTTTTCTTCACAATTGGGCCAAAGTGGGTCAGGGGGCATGCTTTTGAATTTTTGGGGGCATTTTGCTGTGAAATTTCACTATACTACAGGTTTTAAATTTTAAAAAAAAAATGTTGTTTTTAAAAGACAAATTTTTTCTTCACAATTGAAGGGTGGCTCAAAAGGGGGATGGGCTGTTAGAAAAAAGGAATAGGGGAGGACACTTGTTAATGGGGCCAAATTGAAAAAGGGCTTGTTTTTGCAAGATTTTTAACATAGCTATCAAAAACCCTGTATTGAGGACAACCCATTTAATACAATTAAAAAAGAGAAACAAAGACATGGTGGATTCCATCCTATTTTATAAAATGTGTTTTCTTGAATTAAACTACTAAAAAAATTGCATAGTAAAAATAGCTGGTAAAAAAATTCCTCTGAATTGTACAAGGGGGTACAGGAAAACTTGACCAGATGTAGGTTATCAGAGGACGATGGAGTATGGAGCACGGACAGAGTAAAAGTACTGAGGACAATTTCTCCAGTACGTTGAGTAAATGAGAAAAGAATGCCAGTAAAAGGGCACCTGGGGGAAACAGGAGCGTTTACCACCAGTATTTCAAGTAAAGCTCAATTGGTCCGCACTATACGGAGGCGTCAAGCGCTAACCCAGAAGGACAGTATATGTCAGTGTGAAACTAAAAATGGTGGATTGAAAGACTCCTTTCTGGCACCTTTTAATCTTGGACATGCAGGATTTGTGGCTCATGCTGTGGCCCAGGACAGGGTATAGTCAATGGTCCAGTGAAACTAATATGGTCGGTTGAAAGTAGTCCTTTAGTCTTACCGGCACTTTTTTATCTGGGGCTTCATGCAGGCTTTGGGGCTCAAGATGTGGCCCAGGACAGGGGGATAGGTGAATTGGTCCAGTGAAAACTAAAATGGTGAGTTGAAGACTCCTTTTACCCGCCACTTTTAAATCTGGGGTCATGCAGGTTTGGGGCTTCTTGTGTGGCCCAGGACAGGGATAGTACTATGTCAAGTGAAACTAAAGATGGTGGTTCAACAGACTCCTTTTTCCGGCACTTTTTACTATGTGGTTGCCTAGAAGTTAGCAAGTATCCATTTGACTGGTGTGATGTTATATTCTTTTTTTCATCTCCCCGCAGCTTCTCCAGCCCTGTTTGGGTGTTAAGAAGAATGTGTTGTTGCTCTCCCATAGGACTTTACTATGGTCATCGATCATATTCTACCATCGACCATCGAATTATCTTGTCGTGTTGGTCGGCTATCGACCATCGACAGTTTGTCGTTTGGCAACGTAATCGCTCGATCACTATTAAGGTCTGATAATATAATAATATTCTTTATATAGCGGCCAAAATATTCTCACAGCAAGACACTTTTCTGCAAATATAGAGGGTATACGTAGACAGAAGAAAACGACATTACATTATAAAAAGCTACTGATACGCAAAGAGACAAGATTGGAGTGAGGGCACCTGCTCGCAGTTTAAAGACTCTATTAGGGTGTATGGGTGAAACAAAGGGTAGAGACAAGTGCTTGGTTTACTATGGACCAGTCACATGTTACATTTAAGTGTTTTAGGGTAGTATTACATAAAAGTGGTGATGAACGCCTGGTGCGCATCCCAGAACATACATTCTATAGTAGACAGATAAGTGCCTCGGTGGGTGCACAAATGTGCAGGAAGTGACGAATGTGTGACAGAATTTGGGGGGGTGAAACAAATTAGGGATCTGATAGGCTTGTCCTAAGGAGATGAGTTTTCAGAGCGCAACTTCAAGAACTTGTGAGGGTTGTGAGGTGTGCTCTGATCACATGGGGTTAACCATGTACCAGGAGAATTGGTGCTAATGCTTATGAAAATATGTCTTGGAGCCGGGCATAGGAGGTTCGGATTGGTGAGGTGTGTTAGTTCTTAGATCAGTAGCAGAGCGGATGGATGAGCGGGTAGGGTGGTAGACAGAGATGAGGGAGTGAGATGTATGGGGGTGCAGAACTGTGGAGAGCCTTATGTGTGAGTGTGGGGAGTTTTTGTTGTATTTGTACTGAATGGGAGCCAGTGCGGTGCACAGGGTAGAGGGACTCAGGTTTTTGCGGCTGGAAAGAAAGACAACCCTGGCTGGCATTCAGGACCGTTTGGAGGGGGAAAGTTTACAGAGGGGAAGACCAACAAGAGGGAGTTCAGTAATAAAGACGAGAATGAATAAGAGCAACAATGGGGTTTTGATTTGTTTCCACAGTAGAAACGGCGGATTCGGGGAGATGTCTTGAGGGCGGGGCAGGAGCGAGCGGGGTTTGGATAAGGGGGAAGGACAGATTGATCTAGAAAAACCCCAGACAGGGGGGCCGGGTTTGCCTAGGAGTTAGGGTTTGGGCCCCAAACACGGGGGCAGAAAATAAAGGGGGGGTGTTTAGTAGATGGTGGGATGACAGATTTCCGTTTTAGTGGAATTTTTTTAAAGATAGAGGGGACTGTGTGGGAAAAAGCGACAGAAGTCTGGTGTTTTGTAGCAGTGCGGGAGTGATGCCCCGGGAGGAGGTGTATAGTTGAGTGTCACCCGCGTAAGATGGTCCCTGAAAGCCAAAATCTGTGATTGTTTTTCCCCAAGGGGGGGCTGTGTAGAGTAAAAAGAGTAGAGGACCAAGAAGGATCCCTAGGAAAACCCCGACAGCAAGAAAAGAGGAGAGGAGGTAGAACGGAAAATGAGTCACTGAAGGACGGTCAGAGAGGGTGGAGAAAACCCAAGAAAGAGCGGTTTTTCCTAGATCCCCGATGGCACTGGCTGCTGATGGAGGTGGGGGTCAACAGTGAAAAATGCTGCAGAGAAAACCAGAAGAAACCAACAACGAGTAGTTACCTGGATTTTGCTGTCAGGAATCATTTAAAATTTTTGCAAGAGCGTTTTGTGGAGTGTAGGGTGTGGAAACTGATGCAGAGGGTAAAGAAGGAGTTAGCAGAGAGTAGCGGATTAAGCGAGAGTAGCCCAAAGCTTTCCCAGGATTTTGGAGAGAAGGGCAATGATGCAGTGGGAAAACGGTTAGAGTCACTATTCACCCATGCTTTTTAGTATTTGGAGAGCTGTGGTCGTTTTTTTGGTAACAGATTCCACTTATGACTAGGTATGGAGTAACCCCGTGAGTCCATACACCCTTATGTAAGTGACCTGAAAACTTTAGGTTTGCCAGAATGGATCCCCATGCCATAGGCTATTCTGATCACACGGTTACTTAAGGAGAAATTTTGGTTCTGGGATACAAAATTCAACTGGCCTGGAAGAACTAACTATATTTTTGGCCCCAGGTGTTTTTATGGATTTCTGATTGGCCTTTTATTGGGTTTCTATTTATTAGTCACAGAATAATTGTTCAGATGCGACTTAGGTTTTCTCATGCCTATTTCCCTGGGAATTTTAGTGGTTCTCACTGATTTTCTATGATATTGCCCATATACCATCTGCCATTTTATGCATATTCCCAGCATCACTAAAAATATATATACACTGATAGTGAAAAGTTTTTCAGTCCTTCTGCTGAGATGAAACCACCCTCAGATGGGGGTTTAGCATTTCAAAAGACATGATGTACTGTATACAATAGCCAAGATGCACGGGAGACTTGCAATTCGGGGAAATAAGCTGATATATGTCTATTATTCATTTATATATATCCATATCTATCGATCAATGTACTACTACAATCCCTAACTTTAAGTTAGGATTAGGGTTCATACAATGTCTTAGGGGTGAACTTAGTTTTCAGTGTTGCTCCAAGACTCACGTCATTTCCATAGTGGCATCATGCCCGGTGTGACCAATTGACATCTGTTCTGGTTTTCCTACGTTACCACTATTTTGTGGAAAGCAGAAGTGACGTTGGACGCTTTGTGTCGTGTTCAAAGTCACTTCCAGTTTTCAAAACTTGGGGATAACCTAGGAAAACACAAAGTGAAATCCGACATCATAGCAAAAGTGACCTCACAGCAAGAAGAAGGTGAGGCCTAGAGCTACAGACTCAGAATATTGATAAAAGGTAAACTAATACTAAAACACCCCTAAAAACTCTAATCCTAAACCCAGTTGACGCTTATGGGAGTTTTTTTGGGACAATTTTTGACAAAATCCAGGTCTACTGGATTGTCTAGATACAGGTCGAACTTCACATTACCCGGAAACCAAAATGCAGCACCACTCATAGCCTTGGATATTTCCCACTGCATTCACAAGAAAGCCATAGAAAGGTAAAGTTCCTTAGAATAGATAAGGCCTAAGTTACCTTACCATTTATCTTACTTTATTGCCTTATAAGTGCTCTCTTTTTTCTATAATTAATTGGAGCATAACAAAGTCACCATCACTGCAGAAATAAAAATGCTTCATATACGGCCAAGAGGTCCTGATATTCCATGCAAGCACTGAGTATAAAAGGAGAAAGAAAGTGAAACATCAATGCATGTTGCCTGGTGACAGAATGGAAGAACACACTGCGCTATGTGCTGATTATGTACAATTCCTTTCTGTAAAATATGACAGAGGAATGTAATTACAAAGAAATCTGACAATGACTCTGTGTCTCAATATTACACAGAATGGCAAAAAGATTTGCCTCAGAATGCAGGTGTTCTGTTAAATTTTGGAAATATTAAAGGTAGAAAAGCAAACAGAGCTTGTAATAGAAAAGGGAACACTGGGATGTCTGGCTGCTTATATAATGCTTTTGTTGAGCATTTAAAGCAAAGTTTCAGCTTACATATGTGGAACAAAGTGATGTTAAAGGCGAAGCTAAACCTGAAATATTAGTCTAAATAGTAAAAATGTTGACCTCTTCTTTATTTTTTTTTATTTCAGACATATTTAATATGTGAAACAAATTTGGCTAAAATACATGTGACCCTGAGGGGAAGGCTCAAAGCAACTTTTGTTTGCTTGATAATCACTGTAACATTGTAGTTCACCATGACTGCCAGGTGATCTTAAAAGAGTTCTCTACTTTGGACAATCCTTAGTTGCTAAAAGGTCTTCTGACAATAAAGCAATCACAAAGTGTGTCCCTGTTGATACCTTCATCAATGCTGTTAAATGTGGAGAAATCTGGTAAGGGT
Source organism: Phyllomedusa bahiana (assembly GCA_025379985.1). Lineage (NCBI taxonomy): Eukaryota > Metazoa > Chordata > Amphibia > Anura > Hylidae > Phyllomedusa > Phyllomedusa bahiana. Next base: position 709 of record JAODAL010073076.1, on the reverse strand, counting down.
ATGTTCACACGGCATTTTTCAGATCCGTTTTTGGATCCGCTTTTCAGACCCATAAAAGCGCATCTAACAATGTGCAGTGTGATTTACATTGCTTTCAATGTAAAACATGCATCACCGTTCAGACGAGTGATCATAGATGCATGTTTACTTTCGTCTTTTTGATGTGTTTTTCAGATCCGTTTAAAGAATTGTCATGTCAATTCTACTTGCGTTTTACACAAGTGAAATCCGCATAGGAAACAATGGAGTGCGTTTTTGGAGCCTGAAAAACGGATCCAAAAATGCAACATACATTTGGGTAGGTGTTGGGTACGTTTTGGATGCGCTTTTCGCATCTGAAAAACGCATTGGATTAAAATTTGAATGTCTGTGATCTGAAAGAAAACGCATTGAGAAACATATCCAAAAAACTCATCCAAAAACGCATGTAAAACGTATCCAAAAACGCATTTGCAGATGCGTTTTTGGATACGTTTTTTGGATGAGTTTGGATGAGTTTTCAATGCGTTTTTCATATAATGAAAAAAAAATCCAAAAACGGATTCAACACGCCATGTGAACATACCTTAAATTTTCTGTTTCCCTGCAGCACCACCACAGGAGAAATTAAGCATTACATAGTGTGCATAACTATCAGTGTACTGTCTGGAATGAAAACAGGACAGAGATCAGAATGTGAAAAAAGGAACCCCTTTTTTCTTTTTTCTTA
>JAODAL010073075.1:0-14864 GCA_025379985.1 Phyllomedusa bahiana | reverse complement strand
ATACCCAAAAAGTTTTGCAAGTTTTAGGGTTATTTTTTTGAAAAAAAGAGGGTTCGGGTGAATATAAATTGTTTAAAATTTTGGGGGGTAAATATAAAGATCTCTCCCAAGATCTTTTTTATCCCCAGGGATTGTTCTAAAACAAGGGGCACCTTTATGTCTTGGGGGAGAAGGTTTACATAAACATGAAAGGGATTTTTTTCTGTAAGAGCAGTGGCTGGGGAAACCCCGCTAAGAAACTTTCATGGTGAATTCACTACAAAATAAAAAGTTATAGTGACTAGGATTTTGAAGAAGGGTCGTTGAATCAGGGATTTATTCTGATTACCAGATAGGTGTGGAGAAGGAATTTTTTCCCTAAAATGGGAAAATTGGGGCTCCACATATGGGGGATTTTGCCTTCTCGGGATCAAAAACTATGCACAATAGGTGAACCAAGGACATCTTGCCTTAAAAAAACTATGAAACTGTAAAAACCCATTGTTGTTGCTACCACTATTCCAAAATTCTAAACCACTGCTTAAAGGAGAAAGTGCTTGTAACAGCTGGTTTATTGGACTCCAAGAAGCAGAACATGGCTCAAATGTGTTTAGTAATTTATGTATTCGTTTTGCTGTAGCAATCATGTATTGTGTATACCATTTTTTATGGTTTTGAAAGCCCCCCCCCTTTGCAAAGGGAAATGTGTAGTTTTGGGCCTGGGGAAATGTATATACCCCCCTTAAAAAACCCTCTTACCCGCTTTTTTAAAATCCCCCGTGCTGTATCCCAAGTGCGTATTTATGGCAATTTTATGGCCTTTTGTATTAAAATCAAAGGATAAACAAGAAAAGCCCGGCCTTGGGCCCCTTTTTCTGTCCCCGCCCCTAAAAATGGTTATAGGAAGGGCGGGTTTAACTGACCCGTCCAAAATAAGAACGCCTGTGGTTTTCCCCCTTGTGGGCAAATTGGGGTAACAATCCCCGAGGAAGGGGCATCCACCTCCTTTTTTATTCCCAGCCGTCAGGTACAAGCAATTTTTCCCTAATTAGCTGTGGGAATTTCAAACCTGAGGTGGTGGTGGCCTATAAAATACATTTTTGGTTTTGAATCTTTGTACAAGTTTGGGTTCAATTTCTGATTACCTGTATTCCTTTCTTCCCTGTCCCAGGACGAAAACTTACCATTGTAAGTGTTAGGAATTTTTTTTTGCCCCTTTAAATTTTTTTACTGATGATGTATGTAATTTTTTGTATTTTTTTTTGTAAGCACTGTACCCTTTTTATATTAAATTAAAAAATTAAAAAAGCTTAGTGTAACGGTCGCGGTAGTGGATCCTGGCCACCGCAACGATGGTATAAGCCCCGCCGGGGCCGGGGTCTTAGAAGGTCCCAGTTTTTACCGAGCCGCCCCAAAGCGGGGGATGTGCGGCGGGAGTCTCCAGGTCGTCCATGACATGACTTGCCCGCGGTGGCAGCAAGGGGAGTGTGGTACAGAATCTCAGGGTAGGTGAAGTGTGAACAGGCGGTAAAGGGCAGGGGCAGGGACAGGGTGTGTGGTAATGAGTGCAAAAAGGGGAGAAAACTGAAGCCGTAGAGGTAAAAAGATAGCGATTCTTCCGGTGATTTTTTTATGGCCTCGGTAATCGATGCAAGGGGTAGAGAACCTCCTTTTTCTCCCCAAAAAAAAGAAACCGATCCCGTGGGGGGGAGGATTTCGAAAAAATCCCCTTTTGCAAATTTTCTTTTATGTAGGCGACATGGCCTGAGTCTGGGGCAGACAACGGTTTTGGACCTCCCCGAGGGATGGTCCGCGGGAAAGTCAATGGACGTTTTGGGCCGATGGGGGGGCGTTCAGCCCTTTTTTTCGAAAAACATCAGCAAAAAACCCGGTATTCCCCGGGGGCCTGGGAGAGGTTTGGGGTGACTCGGGGGATAGCATGCACGGGTGGGGTGTGACCGACAGTGATTTGGGAATCCCCGGGCCCCAAAAGAAGACCTTCGGCTTCCGTCAGGTAGGGGCAAGCGTTTCAGCCATGGGAGCCCCAAGAGGATCCCCCCAAGACCTCGGTAGCCGTGGAGGCAATCTTCTCCTGGTGCAGGGCCCCCAGCTGGAGGGACACCGGCCTGGTGATGTACAGCATGGAGTCGCTCAGAAGGTCCCTACTGACTGAGGAAAGCACCAGGGATGTTTCCAGCTGGACCAGCAGCAGACGATATCGAGATACCAGGAAGGCATGGATAAAGTTCCCGGCAGACCCAGAATCCAGGAAGGCAGGGGTCTGAAACGAGAGACCAGTGTCCGTCGTGACTTGTCCCGGCATAGTCAAACGTGGAGCGGGAGAATTAGCACCTAGGGACACCTCTCCTACGGGACCTAGGTGCGAGCGTGTCCCGGCCGCGGGGGCCAGTCGAGGCAGTCGGCGGGGACATATTACATCTCGTTCCTGGCGGAGCTCCTCTTGTCTCTCGGCGGAGCGAACATCTATGCAAGTGGCCAGGTGGATGAGTTTGCTCAGAGAGGACGGAAGGTCTCTAGCGGCCAGTGCATCCTTCACCCTGCTGGATAACCCCTTCTTAAAGGTGGCGCAAAGGGCTGCCTCATTCCAGGATAACTTCGAGGCCAGAGTACGGAATTGTAAGGCATGGTTTCCCACAGAAGAGTCACCCTGGCGAAGATTCAGGAGCGCCGTCTTGGCAGAAGACGCACGCGCTGGTTCCTCGAAGATGTTACGAAATTCCTAGAAGAAGACCTGTAGGTCTGAAGTCACTGGGTCGCTTCTATCCCAGAGGGGTGTTGCCCAAGCTAGGGCCTTCCCAAAAAGTAGGCTAACCACGAATGCCACTTTTGCCCTTTCGGTGGGAAACTGTTCGGCCATCAGCTCGACGTGCATGGAGCACTGGGTGATGAAACCCCTACAAAGCTTCGGGTCCCCGTCAAACTTAGATGGAAGAGGAAGTCGAAGCTTGGGGCCAACCGTAGCCAACGGAACAGGGAGTGTAGAAGGAACCAACTGCTGAGACGTGAGGAGCTGTCGTGCCATGTCGGACAGCTGATCCAACTGCTGTGCCTTTAGCGAAATCTGCTGCGCCTGCTGGGCAATGATGGACGTGAGGTCTACAATGCTGGGCAGAGGCACCTTGGCGGGATCCATGGCCGGATCTAACTGTAATGGTCAGCGGTAGTGGATCCGCTGGATCACCACAACCGATGGTATAAGCCACGCCATGGAGCGGAGTCTAAGTAGGTCCCGGTTTTCACCAGAGCCCGCCTCAAAGCGGGATGGACTCGCTGCGGCGGGAGTCTACCAGGTCGCTTCCACTGACGTGACTTTCCTGCAGTGGCAGCCAAGGGTGAGCGTGGTACAGAATCGTCAGGCGTAGGCGAAGTCGTGAACAGGCGGTAAGGTCAGGGCAGGTTGCAGAGGTTCGTGGTCAATAGACGTAGCAAGAGGGTCAGAACACCGAAGACAGTAGAGCACACTTCTAACGCTTTCTCTATAGGCTATGGACACAATAGATCTGGCGTGGAGGTGCCAGGGCGGTAACCTTATATAGGACCAGCGGCCAGCAATTAACCAATTACTGGCGAGCTGGCCCTTTAAATTTCAAAGAGCTCGCGCGCACAGCAGCCGTCAGAGAGCCGCACGGAGACAGGAGCGTGGTCAGGTAAGTCCTGTCCCTCGGGGAAGAGAGTGCGCCCGCGGCCCAACATGCGGCCCGCGGCACCACTCGCTCCCGGAGCGGGGGAACGGGTGGGACACGGGTGTGCCTGCAGCTCGACCCATGGCTGCGGGACCACCCGTGACACTTAGCAAATGTTTGCTGTAAAAACCTATAACGTTGAAGATGTGTTTTAACTCTGTAACTGCTGCAGATCAGTGAGATAATCCTGTTAGCGTTGGTAAGTGGTATTTTTGGATCAGAGCCCTTCCCCTCTGATTTCCTTTTTCTTTTTGATTATCGAGGAAGGTGGTGGCAGCGTATTTTTGGGGTGCTGAAACTGTCTTGGGTGTGATTTATGCTCGATATGCCACCTGAGTGAGAGGTTAGTGCAAATAGAACTCTATTAAAGTGGCCCCTACATCACGTGCTAGTAAATGTGTACATGACAATGGCCTTCTCCCAGTAGCTTTTCAGTATACAGCAGTGAGGTGCATCAGCTGTGCTGGTAGCCCAAAGCCTGATGTCTAAGCCCGATCCACACCTTGCTCCACAACATTTGATACAGGAATAGCCAAATCTTCTGTAGTGTGCAATGAGATCTTCATCCTCGATGCGCTTAAAGCCCCCTTGGACTTCTACAGGACTTCCGATGACCCAAAGTCCAGACTGATGCCAGTCCACATCAGCTCCACCAGCCCTGGACCCATTGCTGTGAGCTTTGGTTCCAGAGTCTGCACTCTCTGGATATTGCATAATGCAGTGAAAGGGAGGATAACATGAATTACTGATAACATTATATCTGCCATTTTTGTCCATGCTGGGGCTCCTCTCAGAGCCCCTCACACATTCTGTTCTTCTTGCCTCTCTCTCCACAGAGTTGCTGCCATTTTGTGAACCGTAACAAGCATAAATATGATCAGCTCACCTGATCCTATGTTTTAGTTTGTCCAGTGGATCATAGTAAATGGGAATCCCAGTTCTCAACTTAAATCATTAAAGCAAGTAAAGGATAAAACAACTACAAATCCAGACAGGTGGGATATTAAAGCTTCATCTCTTTTATTCAGGAATCCTTAAAAAAAACATTTGCAGCAATCATAGAAGACCTTCAAGTGAAGATCACCAATACCAAGTGGTGTTGGTACGCTGACACGTTTTGGACTGATTCTTAGTCGCAGCTACTGACTTAGCTAATAACATCTCCTTATAAAACACCTGAAAGCATCACATGATTCATCCCACCTGCAAACATCAGAGAGGGACTCTCTGAACAATACAAAAATCATCACACAGCAAAATTATAAAAAAAAATACAAAGCTAATAATGATATATTAAATCCTGTCGGATATTCAAGCCACAAGGCACCCTGGTTTCCAAATAAATAATCTACCTGGATTCTTTATCCAAAAATATCTTGTATAAATCTCCACCCATGAAAGAAAAACCCTTAGTGCCACATGTATGAACCTGTTTAGGTATGTATGAACCTGTTTTAGTCCTAAACAGTTTTCAAACATGTGGCCCTTAGTGTCGCCAGCATGAACCTTTGAAAAATGTCGAGAGACAGCAGATGATTTTAAGGCATCTGTCTGATGGCATCAGACAGATGCCTTCTGATCCATGTTTTCAAGTGGCTGATGGTACATCCCACATGTTGGATTCTGCAGATGTTACAATTGATTAAATAAACAATATTCTTACTGTTGCAATAAATTTAAGATCTAATGGGAAAAGCTTTTTTTTTTTATTAACAATAAAAGTAAATTCATTGCTGCTTTTAAAAAATATCACTGCCAACGAAGCTGTATTACCCTGGATAAAGATGTAAAATAAAACTTAACTTTTAACTTGTTTCACATTATAAAAATAGGAAGAAATCAGGACACAAATTACGTAAGATGCAGTGATAATATGGGACGAAGCAAATGCCTGTACGAAGTATATATACTCACTATACCGTTGCCTGAGCCTCAGATAATCGAAGTCAATAACCAGATTATGATTATGGATGCATATGATCACTGATGAAATTCTCAATTGTCCAAAAATAATAAATCCACTATATGGGGAATTCTCAGAGAAAGGCAAAATCAAAACTCTTTCCCCAGGTTGACCCTGTTATACCCTGGTTGTAGAGAAGTAGGGTATCGCCCCAATAAGGGCAGCCCCACAGTATATGATTTGTCCCTAGTAAGTCCACTGTTATCACCCTAACATAAATAGGTAACGGTAAAATATATATCTAGCATGTAGAGCATTACAATATAAAAAAGAAATTCCCTACCCACAGTAGTATTAATCCCACGTGTTTCCCCCGTGCAAGAACAAAATGGGTTCATCAGATGGTTCAGATGCCAGTAAGCCCTTAATGAGGCACAAGTCAATAAACCCTCAATGGGGTAATGATACTGAACGTCCTGCTGATATCTAGTGGGCAGGATCTTTGTAAGTTCATGAATGGTAAGGAATTATGGAGCTGAAACCTGTTGCTAGTGGCCAGAAGTAGAGAAAACTTCGATCCTTGCCAATCAATCACTTAGAGGCCACAGTAGATGCGTCTGCAGGGTGCTGATGGGTTGTTATGGCAGCTGGGGGTCTACCATATCAATTCTCCTATTATGTCCTCTCTAGGAACCAGATTATAACTTTATTCTCCAATACTATTGTAATGCAGACTGGTGTACAAGAAAGAGGTATACAAGTGGTGTACAAGTGATCAAGTACCCTAGAGGTACTAAAAGTATAGGTAAAAAGTATTTTTTTTTTTTTAAATATAACATTTAAAGTTAAAACATCCACTGTATGGAAATAAAAAATGAAACATAATTGATAAAAGTCACGTCTATTAAAATATGACATTTTTGAACCAGTATGGCAAAAAACCCTGGAGGTAACAGCTCCCCAAAAAATTGAAATAAAAAGTGATCAAAGAGTCACAAGTATCGCAAAATGGTACCAATAAAAATTATACTTCATCCCATACTTTATCATACTTCATTGTACTTCACCACCACAACCAGTTTTTACCTCCCTGACAGAGCCCCATTTTTTAAATCTGACACATGTCACCTTATGCGAGAATAACCTTTTTTTTATACTTTTACCTACCCATGTGATTCAGAGAGTGTTTTCTCGTGACACATTGTGCTTTACATTAGTAAGAAATTTTGGTCCATACAATCCTTGTTTATTTGTGAAAAATATTAAAATGTCATGAAAATTTTTATAAATATGCCATTTTTAAAGCTTATAAATTTCTGTGTGTAAAACAGTTATTCCACACTAAATAGTTTGTAACTAGTGTCTACCATATGTCTACTGTAGGTTGGCATCATTTTTTAAATGTCTTTTTATTTTGTTATGACATTAGGGGGTTTAGCAATCTAGTAGTAATTTTTCACATTTTCAAGAAAATTTTAAATTGCTTTGTTTAGGGATCAGTCCAGTTTTGACGTGGCTTTGAGGGGCCTGTATTTCAGATACCCACACAAATGACCCATATAAGAAACAACACCCCTTAAAGTATTCAAAACAGCATTTAGGAAGTTTAATAACCAATTAGGTGTTTCAGAGAGATTAAAAAAAAGTGGAGGTGAAATTTCCAAATTTAAATTTTTTTGCAGATTTTAAATTTGTATCCATTATTCACTGTAACACTGTAGATATAACCAGGTAAATGCAACTAAATATCAATTCCCCTAATTCTACCGTTTTTATAGATATCCTATATATAGCCCTAGTGCGCTATTTGGCTCAACCACAAGTCTCAGAATAGGGTCCCATAAATGTAGACAGGCAGGCAGGGTTTAGGTAAGGTACATAAACCCTGCCTACCTACCTATATAGGCCCCTATAGCCTACCTAAACCCTGCCTGCTTACCGATATGGCCTCCTATATTCCACCTAAACCCTGCCTGCCTATATGGGCCCCCTTATAGCCTTCTTAAAGCCTGTCTACACTTATGATCCCCACCTATAGCCTATCTACCTCCCTACCTATGTGGGCTCCACCTATAGCCTACCAACCTATGTGGAACCAACCTATAGCCTACCTACCTATGTGGGCCCCATCTATAGCCTATTTACCTAGCTACCTGGGACCCATCTATAGCCTGCCTACCTACATACCTATGTGGGACCCACCTACTGCCTACTTAGCAGTAGCCTACTTAGCTACCTGGTGCCTACCTACCTATCTGGGGGCTTCCTACCTAACTTGGACCTAACTACTGCACACCTTGGGCCTATTTACCTGTAGCCAACCTACCTAATTGGGACCTGTCTACCTACCTGTTGCCTAACTACCAGGGCTGTGGAGTCGGAGTAGTGGAGTCGGAGTCGGTGCCTATTTTGCAGGAGTCTGAGTCGTCATAAAAGGGACCCACTCCGACTCCCATAATATATAATAAATTGGTCCAGGTAGTTTGATGCAAAGAGCAAGAGACAATGGGTCCGGCCAGTGCTACTGCTCCCATATCTTCAGCCTTATCACATGAGCAGTGTAATTGATGACATGGAGCAGGCAAAGTGCTGCCCCAGGGGAAAAGATTCCGATCCCAGGGCAAACAGATTTCAGCAATTTTTTTCAGCTGCTTTCATAGAAGTAGAATAGTTCAACCATTCATCAGAACTGACTGTGGCTGAGGCAATTCCTTTATTCCCTGACATTGTTAGAGATTTTGCCCCTGTGGTCACTGCTTTCCCCCAACCCAAGTTAGCGTAGAGAGGCCGTGCTCTAGCCTGGAAATAAGGATATCAGACATGAGGTCATGTATGCAGGATCTGATGGAGGCAATACTATTTCTCAGAACAAATTCAGAGACTCCACAAATGTTCCTGCAGTGTTTTGCATATTTAAAATTTTTTTTGTATTCTAAAGTCGTATCCAAAAATATATTTTTACACTGACAAGAAAAAGGGTAACAATGTTTTGAACTTGTGACTTTCGGCTCCATATCTCCCACCCCACTACAGCTTTGTACATGAGTACTGTAATTTTTTTTATACAGCCCATCTTACCTATCTTATACATAAATTTGACTTGCAAGTATTTAGCATCTGCTTAGTTCTGCAGATTTTTTTCCTGTAACTGCATTTTTACTGTGTGCTACTAAAAATTCAAAATGTTAAATTTCTATTATTTTGTTAGTATTTGGGGAAACCCACCTTTGGCTTTCAGCACTGCCTAAATCCCTCTGGGCTCTGAATCAGATTCAAGCATGTCTTAACCAAAATTTTGATCCCAGGTCTCTTCAACAAAATTCCCCCAATTGTGTGCAGACTGGACTTGGATACAAATACAGCTTTTTCTTCAACTCTCCCCACAAGTGTTCAAAAGATCAGAACATTGCTTGTCAGTGTTGTTCACCTAAATAGCTTGAATATTGTATCATAAGGTGATAAACAGCCTTGATGTTACCATTTTTACTACAGTAAATTTTATACTTAAACATGCGCCGTGTGTATGAGGGAGTCGGAGTCGGAGGTTTAGGAAATTGAGGAGTCGGAGTCGGGGCTTTTGCTTGCCGATTCCACAGCCCTGCTAACTACTGCCTAACTTACCTAGGACCAATCTACCTAGCTACCTGTAACCCACCTACCTGAGTCCTATGTATTGCCTACCTGCCTGGGGTCTATGTACTGCCTACCTTCCTGTGGCCTAACTGCTCCCTACCTACCTACTTGGAGCCTACCAACCCTACCTAAGGCCTACCAACCTATAGAATGGGGTCTGTCTACCTGGTAATATCATTCTGAGGCGTACAGGCCACTGCTGTAACACAATCTCCAGGGGGTGAATCCTGTTCCTTCCCTCCTCTTTAGGAGACTGGGCCATTAAAAAGTTTGCTATGGGGCCAAGGCATCTGTAGTTACGCCCCTGGTTAAAGGTTAATGGGGACAGAGGAAAGACCTGAAGTGCGCTGTTAAAAATGTTAAAGGGCTTAGGGTACTTGAGGTACTCAATAAATATTGGATTTTTTACTGGCCTTTGGACTGCTGGACCATACGTTTGTGCTTGCTACAGTGCTATCTCCTACCCGGGGGGTCCTTGCGAAATACTGGATCACGGTGAGCTGACTTTTTTTCTACTTTGTACTTGAGGTCAATACCTGAGGTGAGGGGAAGAGTAAAACACCAACGTTGCCTGGAGGACATTATTTCAAATTTTTTTACCAACACTCTTAAATATCCTTAGTGCACCCTGTCAAAAGCAGGTGTTCATGATTTCTAGGCTTCTGCAATTATGTTAATAGAGAAACAAGTACCATCAGAGATCTCCTGTCCCTTTATAAGACTCACCTAATCATTAGAAATCAAGAAGCATGGTACTGTGGCTAATCTAAAGGCAATCATTTAGGTATAGATTGTCAGACCAGTGTTTAAAAAAATTAAATTAGGAAAAGGTTTGTTGACTTATCTGCTGACTTTCCTGGTTTAGGAGGGTCACTACTAGGACTGCAAGTATTTCTTTTTGTAGAAGTAGCCCAATTATTTTCGGAGGCTAAGAATGGGGCTATGGGGCTAATAATAATTGGAAAAGCCATTTGGACCAGGAAATTTGGTTGCAGAGATTTATTAATGATCATGAGCTTAGAGACTGTGGTAGACAATATTTTGCTTTGTTAACCAGATATCCCATTCTAAGGGCAACTTAGTGGGTTGCAAAGTATTCATGGCTCCCCAAGTTAGTTTTCGATGCGCTTAAGTCTCTGTCCTGATATGCTACAGCATGTCAGTGCAGAAATTACGTGGATTAGAGCCGATAGTGATGTGCTCAATGTCCCTGAGTCAACAAAAAAGATCCAGGAGCCTCAGAGATCAGCCCATATGCAGTAGTACTACTAGAAGAAAGATACTGCGCATGTGCTGGTCTCCTAAGCTCCTGGCACTTATGTTCAGAGTCGGACACATGGACCACAGGGCTGAACCAAATAAGTGGTCAAACAAGTGCCAGGGGCTTCAGAGACCAACACAGGTGTGCAGTAACAGATCTCACTCAAGCTGTTCATTCCCGATGTACCACTGCACATTTACTGATCTCCAAAGCTGGCACTTACTTGGTGAGTCCGACACAAGGAGCACAGGACCGGACCAAATGATTGGTCAAACAAGTGCCAGTATACCAGCGCATGTACGGTAACACATATTGCTCAAGATGTTCCTTCCCAGTGTGCAAGCACCAGTCTCCGAGGCCCTCAACACTTCTTTGCTGACTTGCGTATATGGATCACAAATGATTGGTCAAATAAGTGTCAGAAGCTTTGCAGACCAGACGTTCCCCAACGTTCCCCTAAACCCTTTAAGTGGGGTTCAAATTTGGTATCTCACCATGCTGTTTCACAGGGCCACAGCCAGGCTCACACTTGCTGATTAGGCTGTAGTTGATTCAGTAGCAGTGATTGCCATGTCAGCCCTGCTATTCCTGTTACAGTGAAATGACTATAACTGTAGTGCACAAGGCTACAGAGCTCTAAGGCCTTGTCCCCATGGCACGGGCTTTCACCTGGGTTTTGAAAACCGTCTGCAAACTGGGTGAAAACTTTTAACACGGGCCTTGATGGAAAACCCGCGCAGCTGTCCCCACTGCACGTTTTATGCCTGGTGGTTTTTCAGACCGCCGGCAGTCTGAAAAACATAGAACATGTTCATTCTTCCGTCCGGATTTCGGGCGGCAGGAGAACATGTCTATGTGAAGGAGGAGGGCTTTTCTCCGCTAATCGTGGAGAAAAGCTGTCCCTCTGCGGCCATGTGCATGGCACGGAAACAGCTCAAATACCGGTCGGATAAAGCGACCGGTATTTGTCCTGTGCCGTGTAAACGGCCCCTAAAGGTTTGAAGATTGTAAGTAATATAAACAAGCTCTGGTCAAAGATATGAAACATAGCAGTATTTGGTAACTAGGGAAGCTTGTGTACACAAGCAGGAGATAAGATCTGCTCATAGATAAGATCTGCTTATAGAGAACTATGGATTACGTCTCCTCTCCCTGCTCGCACAATACGGTGAGTGGGGAGAGAAGTGACATGTGAATTATTCAAGGTGTATACGCGCTGAGAATAATGAATGTCTATGGGGCCGGCGGGCTGCCGGCCCCCCGCCCCGACCTCACGGCATAATTGCGGGCGAAATACATCCCGCAATTACACTGTTGTGAACATAGCCTTAAAGTGGTTGTCTGATTATCTTTTTATTATTAATTAGGCTCACTATAAGCCACAATGTATTTACAGACTGTATTGATGTTCTAAGTTTTGTAGGTATTTTTTAGGTTTATTTTTACTATTATGTATATGGAAGCAAATAATGATGTTCTGTTCAGAACATCACCTTTAACTACTGCATATACTATAGAAGCGGCGGCTGGCCTGTTGACTAGCATGCATGTGCGTTAGTCAGAATGCTGTTGCTTCTATATGTGCAAAAAGGAAAGAAAAGCCGCTTCACCCTTATTCCATTCAGAGGTCTTTTTCCATCAGTCAATTATTACTGGGCGTAGTATATTCAGCGTGGTTTATGCAGGGAGCCCGGAGAGAGCCCGTGGATCCAGGTGGGCAATACAACTAGTAAATCCAAGGGAAAAAAGGGTTTTCCCGCTCCTTCATAAAACAAAAAAGGTAAATTTTATTTCAAAGAAGATTAAAAATCCTAATAGCACGTAAAAAATCGCTTACGCGTTTCGGGTAATATAAAACCCCTTATTCATAGCATAAACTATTACATCCAAAATCACAGGCTAAATATCCCTTATCCGGAAATGACGATTACCCCCCCTACGTCATGATCACATGATACACATAATACATAATGTACAAATACAAAACACATTAAAAAAACTGAAATTATAAACCAAAAAATAAAAATACAAAAGATTTTTTTAAAATTTAACCATGCGGTCTCGGGTTTAATTTAAAAATCCAAAATGCTTGTTTGAGAAGAGTTTTTTCAGATTTCCCCCCCGGGGGGACTGAGCTTACCTTTTCATGCCAAAAAATTTAAAATTGGGATAAAACCCCCTTTGTGAAAGTCAAAAAGCTTGGGGGCCCTCCGAATTTTACATGTCCCGTGTTCACTAATGAAAATGTCATAAATTCTAGTTTATTTTCTGTATATGCCTAATACAAAAATCACATTCTCGGCATCTGATCGCATACACTATTGCTTCAGAATTACAGTTAATAAAACTGTCTATTCGATATGTACAATCTCCCTGTCGAGCTGAAAAATGTGTGACATGCTCTGTATACTGACACTTTTTCCCGCAATCCTCTGCTTTGGGAAATTTGCCCTTAACTTTTAAACCCCAATATCCTTAGTAACATCATCAAAGAGACTTGGCGACAACATCATTGCTAGGGATTTACCATGTTTGGGCACATATTCCTCTCTCCAAAATCTCCGCTGTTATTCTATCCTGGCACAGAACAGGTAAATTTTTTTGTATAAGTTTCACAATCTGCTTATACTGATTGCTATATGCCGTGGCAAATGTTAAGGGGATAGGACATTCCATTCTGTTTTTTTCGCGATTGATTATGGATTAAATCCCTCCTGTCTCTTTTTGCCACTAAATCTTTGGCCCTGTCAATATTCCATTTAGGGTAACCTCTTTTTTTTAAACGATTTTGGATGATATTATTTTGTGTACTCAATTCCACATTGTCTGAGCACAATCTTCTGGCTCTGACGAACTCACCGACAGGTATAGCTTTTAAAGTGTGGTCTGGATGACTGCTACTAGCGTGCAACACTGTGTTGCCCGCAATGCTTTTTCTGTACAATGAAGTGCATACAATGCTGCTCTTGACATCCAAATGAACATCCAAAAAATAGATGCTGCATTTGCTCTTAGTAGAAGTAAATCTCAAATTTAACTCATTGGTGTTTACATACATAACAAATTTATCAGCATCCAAATCGCTGCCCTCCCACACCACCAACACATCGTCGATAAATCTACCAAAATATTTTATACATCCAAAAAAGGGATTATTTGTTGAAAAAATGTACTTCTCCCACCAGGCCATATACAAGTTGGCCAGAGAGGGGGAGAATTTGGCTCCCATAGGGGCACCTTGTACCTGTAAATAAAAAACCCCATTGAAAATAAAATAATTATGTTTGAGTAGATAATCGACAATCTGTAAAACAAATTCAATAAATTCTTCTGAATATGAATCATCATTGTAAAGGTGGTGTGCCAGAGCAGTCAGTGCCAGATCATGCGGGATAGAGGAATACAGAGAGCAAACATCGCATGCAATCCATGAGAAGTCTTCCTCCCACCTGAAATCATTAAATGTTTTAAGAATTTGGGTACTATCTTTTATGTAACTCGGGGTACACACAACCAAAGGTTGGAGTATACCGTCAACCCAAGCACAAACTTTCTCGTTTAAAGATCCAATGCCCGCTATAATGGGTCTCAAGGGGGGCAAGGTGGCAGACTTATGTACTTTCGGGAGTCCATGGAAGATGGGTATTATCGGGTTTTCCACCATTAAATGTTTGAACTGTTTATCATCAATGACCCCTGATACAATCCTTCTTTGAGTATTTCAGACAGGATGATGCTATATTCCCGTGTGGGATCACTTTTAAGCCTTGTATATGTGGAATTATCCTCTAATATTTCTAAAGCCGCCCGTTTGTATGCTTCACTATCCATGATTACCACCTTGCCCCCCTTGTCCGCCATTTTAATTACAATGTTTTTCTCTTTCATCAGTTGTTTCAAAGCAAATTCTTGTTTTTTAGATAAATTTGACACCAAATGGTCATTATGACATTTGGTGTATAGATCCCTTAATTCCCTTTCCATTACAAATTGGAAGCTGTCAAAGGCCTCCGTGCGTGTTCTAATAGGATAAAAGGAAGGGTTGGGAATGTTGAAAGATGCTTCTCCAACTGTATATTCCCTAACAGATCTATTGTTAATCTCTAGAGATCTTAAATCTAATAGAGCACTTTGTTCTTCAAAGGGTAGACCAATATATTCATTATCCCTTATACTATTCAACTCTTTATTAGGGAAATCTTTACCAGCATTTTCACAGTCATAAAAATGTTTCCGTACAGTTAATGCACGTATAAATTTATGTCTACAATAGTATTAAATAAATTAAAATTGCTGGATGGAACAAAACTTAAACCTAAGCTGATCACGAGTCAAATTTATGGACGAAAGATTTAACACATTATCTAGACATTGATTCAAAATC
>JAODAL010073074.1:0-14864 GCA_025379985.1 Phyllomedusa bahiana | reverse complement strand
CCTTTTTTGGGTTAATAAAATTTTTTTATTGTATAAAACAGTAAAAATACAAAAAAAAATACAAATTTGGTATGCTGTAATCGTATCAACCGCAGTAATGCTAGCATGCCCTAAAACCGTACATGACCGCTATAAAAAAATAAAAGAAATAAAAATTAAAAAACACCAAGTTTGCTGTATTTGGTTCAAAACGTCCCAAAACCCTTTAAATAAAACTAGCGTCATATCACCCCATAATGGACCAAAAAAAAAACATAAATCTCCGCAAAAAACAAGCCCAACACACCGCACACAGCAAAATAAAAAAATTTATGGCGTCAGAATAGGACAACATACAAACCAATTTTTTAAGACAAAATTTCATTGGAAAAGAAATAAAACGAAAAAAACTAAAAAATTATATCATTGTAACGTACCGACCTCCATATAAATTATCCTTTCATTTACACGCAGGGCGAACGCGTAAATTGGACCAAAAAACAATGACGAACTGCCTTTTTTTCCCCTTTTTTTCATGGCCCCAAATGCTAAAAAAAACAAACATGGAACACCTTGCATCCAAAATGCACAGTACACCCTGAGAATCCTGGGGGGTGTTGAATACAAAATGGGCCACTTCTGGAAGGTTTCACCTTTCTGCATTTTGGTGGCTTTGCAAATGTGACGGGCCCCACCAAAATCTGCGTTCCAAAAGCCAAATGCGCTCCCTCCCATGTATCCCCGGGCCATGCGCCAAAACAGCAGTTTACCCCCGCATGTAGGGTATTGCCGAATTGGAAGAACGGGTTAAACAAAGCTTGGGTTCTTTTTTCCAGGACCCTTGTAAAATGAAAAATTTTTAAGCAAAATTTTTCAGATTTTTGGGAATTTTTTTTTTTTTTATTTTCACACCCGATGAAAAACAATTTTGAATCACCTGTGGGTCTAATATCACTGCACCCCTGGCTATATTCCTTAAGGGGGTGTAGTTTCCTATATGGGGAATTTTTGGGGGTTTTTATTAAGTTTTAGCACCTTGGGGTGTCCTAAAAACCTGAAAGGGCACCAAAAAAAAATCGTTTTGAAAATGAACCCCAGAGTCCAAAAGGCACCCCTATTGGGGTTTTGGGTTCCAAATAATGCACAGGGCCACATAGGGGATTCTCAAAAAACGGCAGCCCTGGGGGAATTTGAATTTTTTGCTTTTTACCTAGCCATTTAAACCGTATTCCAGTGAATAATGGATAAATATTGAAAATCTGAAAAAATGTAAAAATTTTAAAATTTTCCCCTCCCTTTTTTTTTGGAAAAATACCAAAAGGGGGTTATCAAACTTCCTAACACGTTGTAAATACTTCAAGGAGTCAGTTTCTTAATGGAGCTTTATGGGGGGTATCTAACATACACCCCCTTCAAACCCCGTCAGAACTGAATGGTCCCTAAAAAATTATATTGCAAATTTTCTTGAAAATGTGAAAATAACTCCCAAAATTTCTAAGCCCCTAATGTCTTGCAAAAATTTTGGGGACTTCAAAATGAACATTTTTCCCAAGTTTTTCATAAATTTTTTATATTTTTCAACAAGGATTGAGGGACAAAATGTCTTACTAGCTTAACCCCTTACCCGCCGGAGCCATTTTGGCCTCTTTGACAGAGCCCTATTTTTGAATCTGTATGGTCCCTTATTGAGAAAACTTTTTTGACACTTAACCTATCCAGGGATTCAGAGATTGTTTTCCCCTCGGACACATTGGCTTAAGAAGTAAAGAAATTTTGGCCCAAAAAAATGATTGTTTATTGTGAAAAATATAAAAAAAAAGGTAAAAAATTTGTGAAAAAATTTCCCAAATTTTAAACTTCAAAAAATTTCTGCTGTAAGAAAATGAAACCACTAAAATATTTAAAAACTACTCTACCATATGTCTCGTATTTGGCCATTTTTTTTAAAAACTTTTTTTTTTTTTACGACATTGGGGGGCTTAAAATTTTAGTAGAAATTTTTCAAGAAAATTTTGCAAAAAAAATTTTTTTGGAAAAAAAAACCCAGCCCATTTAACGTGACTTTGATTGACCTGAAATTTTTGATACCCCAAAAATGCCCTCATCAAAGAAACTCCCCCCTTAAAGATTCAAAACAGCATTTAGAAAGTTTTTTAACCCATTAGGTTTTTCACAGAAATAAAGCAAAGTAAAGGGAAAATTTAAAATTTTTCACTTTTTTTGGATTTTCAAAATTTATGCATTATTGACAAGAATACGGTAAAGTGATCAGGGAAAAGCAAATTAATATTGCCCCCCATTCTCCGTTTTCAGAGAAATATCCCATTTGGGCCCAGTGCATTATTTGGCCCAACCACAACCCCCAAATAGGAAGACACCTACTGACTCGGGGCCTCTTTTTCTTTTACAATTTTATTTGGGGGGCCATTTCGGGTTGCGGACACCCTAACCAAAAAATAATAAATACCCCTAAAAAGACCCCCATATTGAAACTACCCCCCTTACGGAATATATCCAGAGGTGTGGGAGTTATCCCCCCACAGGCTTTCAAAAATTTTTTTTTGGTTGGGTTTAAAAATTTAAAAAAAAAATTAATTTTTTTTTTCCAAAATAATCTGCAATTTTAGCTGAAAATGTTTAATTTTTACAAGGAACGGGAAAAAAAAACCCCAAAAATTTTTTAAACGCAATTTCTTCCAAGTTCGGAAACCCCCTACATGGGGGTAAAAAACTCTTTTTTGGGCCGGGCAGGGGGTAAAAGGGGGAGGGAGCGCTTTTTGGCTTTTGGCGCCAATATTGGGGGGCCCCTGTCCATCTCCAAACCCCCAAAGTACTAAAACAGGTGAAACCTCCAAAGTTGCCCCCTTTTTGGATTCAAAAACCCCTCAAGATCTCATTAAATTTCTTTGGGAAAATTTATTTTTTTAATTATAAATAAAAAACCAGTTGATTTTTTTTATTTTTTAATATTCCCCCAAAAAAAAATAAAAACCATTTAAATTTTAAAAATAAAAATTTTTTATTTTTTTATTTTTTTTTTTAAATTTTTAAAATAAAGGATTTTTGAAATTTTTTTTTTTTTTTCACCCAATTTTTTTTTTTTTATACCCCCCTTTTTTTTTAAATTTTTTTTTTTTTTATTGATACCCTTTTGGGGGGGTATGATGCTTTGTTACTTTTTATTAAGGTTTTTTTTGGAACATTTTGTACAAAAAAAGCAATCCTGGGAGGTTTTTTTATTTTTATTTTTTACAGCGGTCACTGTCCGTAAAATGACAGCTAGTTTTTTCTCAGCAGGTTGAACATTACAGCGATACCACATTTATATTTGTTTAATGTTTTTCTGCTTTTACCAATAAAACACATTTATTTGAAAAAAAAAACCTTTTTTCATCACCCCCCAGTCGAGAGCCATAACTTTTTTTTTTTTCTGTTTATGGACTTATAGGGATTTTTTTTTTTTCGGGAGAGTTTGACGTTTTTATTTGGGAAAATTTTTGGGGGACAAGACTTTTTGATCCTTTTAAAATTTTTTTTTGGGAAGGGAGGGTGAAAAAAAATATGCAACCTACAGTGTTTTTTTATTTTTTATTTTTAATAGGGTTTCCGGCAGTATCCGTACAAGTTAGTTTTTTCTCTGTGGGTTGAGGACATTACCTGATACCCAATTTATGTAGTTTTTTTTATTTGAAACACAGTTTTTTTTTTAAAAAAAAAATGTTTTTTTTTTGTAAAAACAATATTTTGCTCGCTATCTTTAATGCCAGAAAAATTTTTTTTTTTTCCGTATACGAGCGTTTAAAGGACTTTTTTTTTGCGGGAAACTACGTTTTAATTGGCATCACTTTGAATGTTGATATGGTTTTTGATTTCTTTTTTCTCCATTTTTTTTGCTCGGGATGAAAAAAAATCCATTCTGTGACTTTTTTTGGGGGTTTTTTTACGGCTTTTACCGTACGGGTTAATTAAATGACAGATTTATAGGGTGGGTCGTTTTTTTTCCCCCGCCGTTTTCCAAAAAATGGGCACTTTATTTATTTTTTTTCTTTTTTAGGGGTTGGCGTTTGTAAAGGGGAAAAAGGGGAAGTCGGTTTTTAAATTTTTTTTTTGTGTTTGGTTTTACTTTTTTTTCACTTTTTTTTAACTTTTTCCCCTACTTTTTACACTTTCCCCCAGGGGGAATTGCATGAACGATCGCAGTCATCATCAAAAAAAATCAGCATACAGCTTATAGCGTATCCGGGCTCCATGGCAACTGCTGCACGCGCCCCAATGCATTTTTGGGGGTCGTGACGTCACCAACAAAACCCCAGGGGTGCATTCAGCGTCCGGGCTGTTGGGAGGGGACCGGTCCGGGGCCCCAGGCCCTTACTGCGCCGAGATCGGCGGGCAGCAGGGCTCCCCCCTGCCGCCCCCCGCCGCGATGTCCGACATCGGGGGGTTAACCCCCGTGGCCGGAGCTCCTCCCGGGGCCCGGGGGGATCGGGATGATCCAGCGGTAAAAACCGCTGGTTTCATCCGGATCTTGCGCGCTCGGTTTTTTGAGCGCGCAAGATTGCCTACTATCAAAAGGGAATTTTTCGGGGAACCCCCACCGACATTGCCGTTGAGTACGGCAAATGTCGGGAAGGGTAAAAGCACAAAGGGGTCATGAAAAATCTCTGAACACTGGGATTGGTAAAATGGAAAAAGTTATTTTACATAAAGTAACACAGTCAATTAAAAATAGAGCTTGTCAGGAAGGGCAAAACAGGGTGGGGGGCCTTAAAGGGTTAAAACCCTGCTTAACATTCGTGGGGAAAAATTTTGTATATCCAAAAAAGTAAATTTCTTAGCATTCCATGTCAGTTTGTAACCCCAAAAAACTACCCCCCCATGTGGTTGGGTTGGCCCCCGAGTCTAAGGCATTTATATATGCAGACCAGTAGATAGGGACTTGACACCTAATTATTTACGATGCAAAACCCACAAAACCCGGGCAACTTTAAAAGGGGTTTAATCGTTTTAAGCTTTTGCCCCTTGAGCTGCCACTGTTTCAATCCAAAACCGGGGGGTCCTTCCTCAGTAGGTGTTTCTCCCCCCAGGGGGCGAGTCCCCTCTCAAACCCAAACTGTGACATCTATTCTTTTTAGCGGTGAAAGGGGGGGGAAAAGCAGCTTTTCAGACTCCTGCTGCTTCTGGGTGCAGAGCTCTCACCCAGGTCACAAGCCCCGTAACCCGTACCCCTTTTTATTTTGGTGTAATTGCGTTAACACACAGCCTGCTGATAAAACAAGTGTGAGGAATGCTCTTCCCCCTCCCCCCCGTCTTTATGGGCGGGAGTAAGCAGATTGAAAAGGCTTTGATGGGAACAGGGTAAAAGGGCTGTGTTATATGAGGGGAGTGAATCTACATTACCATAATAAAAATATCACGGGAGACCCATCACAAGGGGGAGCTGAGGACCCCTTCATTACAGACACAGCCATCTCAGGCACTTTTTCTCACAGCTCAGAGGGGTAAACACAGAGGGGGCAATTTAAAAGGGCAGTTGCGCCAAAATTCTGCTCATTTGGCCAAAAACAAGCTTTTCCCACATTTACATGTGTTTTAAAGTCCGGGGTTTTTTGCGCCCGCGTCCGACAAAGGGTGTGGGCTGCATAAAAGGGTGGGGTTTTCGATAAAAGGGGGCGGGTTAAATGCCTGGGATGGGCCAAAATTTCTGGGGGTAAAAGTAACCAACTTAAAGTGGTACAAACAGAGATAACGTTCTAACCGCCCCAATTTTTATCAACACTATGAAAAAGTTGGCTTTTTTTAAAGCCTTTTTAAAATCAATTTTTACACTGTTAAAAAAGACACTTTTGATAAATCTGCCCAGTGTGCAGGCAGCCAAAAACAGTGCGGGGGGGTTTTTCCCAATCAAATGGGGCCCCAACAGGCTAAATGAAATATCAGTCAGCCAGTCACGGGAAAGGGGGGCCGTCCCCCCCATCTCTGACGAAATAGCTATAATGCACATTTTAGTTTACGCTATACAAAATGATTAGGTAAAGCAAACCAATTACTAAGTGCTTATTTTTACTGTCCCCATTTTAAGAATGATCTTTGTAGCGAGAAAACCCCTTTAAGTGGGGTTGGGTGGGGGGTGGGGGTGGGGGGGGGGGTTCCAGTAGCCTGAAAACCTCTTTTCCTGCAGTCAAAGTTGGTACATGGGCCCCCCCCTTAAAAAAGGGGAACGGTATTAAAAAGCGTCTGTATGTAACGGAGGAAAGGGCGGGAATAGAGGCCACTAAGTGAGGAGGGGGCTTTAGCCAGCAGGCAATATCAGACAGAGGAACGGGCATGTGTGGCACATAAATTGTGAAGCTGCAGGATGGAGAGCCAGCTGTGAGACCCAGATCATCTCTGCAGTTGGGCTTTTTCCCCTTTTAACGGGGGGTAAAATACAGCTATCGGGAATAAACAAAAATGTTAAAAATATAGAAATTAAAAGATTTTGTTCTGTTCTTGTTCCCCTGGTTCCGTCGCATTAACCGAAAGGAAAAACGAAAAAAGATATACAAACGGGTACTGTGATAAAGCCAGGAAACATTATGAAATTGGGGCCTTAGGGCGCGTTCTCACAGCACAGGAAAAAAAACCCCGGTCAGTTGCTGAGTTTGCGTACCGGAGAAAAGCCCCCCCCCTTCACATTGAGAACACATATTCCGCCCGGGAAAACCCGGACGGAAAAATTGTGCTTCTAAATGTTTGGGCAGCCGGCCCTTTGGGCGGAAAAAAAACCGGAAAACGGAAACCCTGCAGGGGGATGCTGACGGGTTTTCCATGACCCGTTTGCCATTTTGGGCCGGTTTTCAGGGGGGTCAAAAAACCCCGAAAACCCGGGGAAAAAAACCCTGCCAAAAACCCCTGCAGGGGGGACTCCCCTTTATTGGGAACCCCTCTTTAAAATCTTGCATTTGTCCCGCGCCCAGGGGTGGGGGTTAGAGGAGAACGTTGCTGTGCCCCCCACTACCAGTAAGCAAGAGCCCTTTGCTACACTTTTGGCTCAGACTTCTTGCTTTACCAAACCTGTGGGGCGGCCATCCACTACATTTTGCCCCACATCAAAGGCGTACAGGGATGTGCAGTATGAAGGGGTAGTAACAAGCTGGGGAGGGGACAGTGCTAGAACCATGAGCATGGTTTCTTGTAAATGAAAAGATTGCAGTGTTGTTCTGCAGCAAGAACTACCCCTTTAAGTGGTGCACTTTTTATTACAGCCCCATCTGGGAAGGCTATTACTAGTTTAATATATATTTGCCTTGTTGTGTCCTATGTCAGTTTGTAATAGAATACATTTAGTTGGTTGACCACAAGATTTTACTAAGGCATTTATATATTTGGACAGTACTGGGGGACTAGTTGTTTAAGCTGTAGAGGTCACCTGCCCCAGGAGCGCACTTTGGGAGGGGGTTCAGTTATCTGAGAACCCCCTGCCGGGATGCAGACACAGTTAAAAAAATGTGAGAGAGCAGGTAAGAGCATGAGGCTGCAGACGTTTTTCCTTTTATTTTGCTATGATTCCGTGCACATCTCCGCAAAACTATGGAGGGCCATCATCCTGCCTGTAACTGTAGTGTAATTAGTAATTCCCAGATCTATTATTAGTCACTATGATGTCACCAAAGGTCCTATAGGCCCAAATTTAACAATACACGCATAAACCATGGAGGAGAAGGAGTCCGTTTGTAGCAAGAGGGGAAAGATGGGTTTTGTGAGGGCAGGCTCATGAGATGAGTGAAGGGGCCCACAGCAGCAATGTTCATGTGAAATATGAGAAAGCAGTTTGTATGTGAGAGAGGAGGACTAGAGAAACAGTCTAAGGTGAGGGGTTATACATTCTCTCTATGTGACAAAAGAAACCATTAGCAGCAGTTTATATGTAGGACAAGAGGGGGGTATAGTGCAGAAGTCAATAGATTAGGGAGCTGTAAGCAGTTTTATATGTGACAGAACCATCAATTGTGACCTATTTTTAAAATAAGGAAAACCAGAACAGCAGTCTGTAATGTGATAGAGGGTGGGCCTTGAGCAACATTGTAATATGTGAGAGAAGAGCTATAAGCAGCATATATCAGCAGCAGTCTTTATGTAAGAGAGGAGAGTGACCTGTGCAGTGGTCAATTTTAAGGGGAAAGGGGGGACATAATTAGCAGTCTACAGAAGTGAGGAGGGGAGTTTTGTGAAATTTAAAAACCATAAAGTGGGGACTAGGGGCGGCTTTGGGCCCTGCCCCCCGGGCAGGGGTTTTTTCGGCTGGTTTTTCAGCCGGTTTGCGGTTTTTCAGACCCCCTTTAAAAAACCGGCCAAAATGGCACAATTGTGCTCCTGGAAAACCCTGCAGCGTCCCCAAAACCCAGGGTTTTCGCCCGGCGGTTTTTTTGCCCCCGGGGGGTCCGGCGGCAAAAATTAGCAACCCCAATTTTCCGTCCTTTTTCGGACAAAATCTGGCTTCTCAATGAAGGGGGAGGGCTTTTCCCTTGCTACCCCGGCGAAAACCGCCCCCCCCCCGGGGCCCCGTGGGACGGGCGCAAAACGGGACAAAACCGGCCGGGCAAACCCCCCGGTATTTGTTCTTGCCTGGGGTCGCCCAAAGGGCTTTCCTAAGCAGGCTTTGTTTTCCATCTTTTTAGGGGTCACGTGGGCGTTATCTGGGTGTTAAATCTCATGTCAAATTAATCCCCATTTACTAGATTATTTGTAATGATATGAATATGCCTAGTTAGTGTAAATAAAATTTGATACCTTTTTTTTTAATATAATATATATATATATATATATTACACCATCTAATCCAAACTTTATAGCCAAGTTTTCAACGAACTAGCACAAGCCCACGAAAAATGCCGATTCCCGCATGGTCCCTTTTTGGACTGCGGAGTCCCCGTCTCTCTGGTGGGCCCCCACCCTTTGATTTTTTTTCTGTTTCACTCTGTGCCGCACCCCCATTCCATGCTGGGGTATGACATTGTCCTGCGGGTGCCCTAGTCCCTTGACCGCTGCTGCGGTCCTGTTAATGCCCCCGCGGCCCTGTCAGGGTACTTAACCCTCCCTCCGTTCCTGCTGTGCCCTGCTGCATCCTTTTCTGGTTTTAAAGGGACAGTGTTCCAATTCCCTGTCCAATGCCCACAACCTCCGTTTATAAGGAACTTCCGGTTCTGTTTCGGCGTTCTGAATGTTATCTAAGTCCTTCCTCTGACGCGGTTTCTGTGTTCATGAATTAACCTCTGAGTTACCGCATAAAAAAAACTGCTGTTTCTGCCACGCACCATAGCTCCTACATTTTTCCTGGGGTTTTCTGCCATTGTAAGTCTTTAAAATTCGTTACCTATCTAGGGTACACCTGCCGGCCTGTCACCCCTGCCATACCCGGTGTCCCCCCTACACTTTGGTGTCACGCGAGTACCCCATGGGGGGGTAGCGACCGGGGAGTTCCCCAGTAAAGTCCGCCATCCTTGGGCAGGCTTTGGTAAGACCGGTTTTCCCCTAAAACCCCAAATGGGGGTTTACCACCCACTGTCAACGTACGGGGGCCCCCAGAGAACGCGATGCCTGCTTTTCAAGGTGAAATCCTAACTGACTGAAAGATACTGAAAAATACCCAATGGTAAAAAGTTTTTTGCTTTTATTTATTTTGGTGAGCAGAGAGGTTTTTCCCCCAAAATTTCCAAAGTGTTGACTGTGGTTGCAATTTAGGCTCCATACAAAATGTTTTTGTCCCTGCGTGGGCCATAGAAAAATCTATGGGGAAAAAAACCCCAAAAGTGGGCTCTTTCGAAAAATTCTTTCGCTTGGAACAAAAAATGGGACTTCTCTTTGGGAGGGAAAAGCTTGATGTAATGGAGTTTCCCGTGTATTTACTTTAGGTAAAGGTTGTATAGTACCCTTTCTGATCGGATCGAGGGGTTTACAGTCCAGTCCCTTTATATGAATTGGAAATCCATCCAGTTTTACACTGTGAACTTTGGCACAGAGTTTTCTTTCAATTTTCTGCGCTTTTTCCCACAATAGATTTTTCATGTAAAAAATCTGAACCCGGTCATATCCTACGAAAGCTCAAAAAGCACAAACCTTATAAGAATATAATGCTTATAGACTTGCACAAACAAAGTCCACTGAATTTGGGAAAAAAACACACCATGAAAGCAAAAAATTCATGAAAAGTTTTTTTTACACGAAGTGAGTCCCTATTACATTTTAAAGTGACTAAACAGGAGTTTCGTCTCCGACCTTGTCATAAAGTGCTATTTGGGGGGAATCACCGTAATTTTTTTTTAAACTAAGGATGATTTAAATGTAATAACAAAAGCTTTCTTTTTTAGTTTTCCCTTTTCCTTTAAACTTTATGTGTGATTGCAGCTTTGAAACCTACTTGTATACAAAACGCTCTATAAATGTGGGTTTTTATTGTGCCTTAATTTTTTTTTTCCCCCTTTCGTTGGACTCCTGTTAAGTGGGGGAAAAGAAACGGGCAAATTTAAACCCAAGTTGGACATTTTGCAAATGTTTCTGAATAAGGAAACGTTTTTTTGGGACGCTTTCCTTTTCAACCAAGAAAAACCCAAAAGAATTGCGGAGCCTGGCCCCATAAATCTTTAGGGAGAATATTTGCCCGAAAGTTTTATCTGTTTTGCCAAAACGTCACAAAGCGAGCTGACAGACATAAAGAATTTAAATTTTTTAGTCCTGCATTACGCTGCTTTCCTTTGAAAAGAGTTTTAGCAATTTGATGATTACGTAAATGAAGTTTGGGGTGATAAAAAAATTTTGGTGCAGCTGCATAACATAACAAATAAAGTTGTGTACCCCTCTTCTAAAAATGTTGGGACAGCTTGTATTTAAAAAGTAGCTGTGCTTTTATGCAATGTTTGGGAAAAAAGTTTTCAGCAAAAACAAGAGGGACTCACCACCAAGCATATTTTGTTAGCGCACATCAGAATGCCAAATCTTCGATCATGGCCAGGCGAGATAAACAATCGCATGCAAAATTAACCCCAAACAGGGAAAAAAGGAGGGACTTGTTCCTTCCCATTTTCGGATAAAAAATTCCTTTTTTTTTCACCATATAAAAAAGCAAACCTAAAGCAGGGATTCTAAATACAGAAATACAATTGAAAAAAACCCCCGCTAAGGCCCTATAGCGTATTTTTTATTGGTGAAAAAATAAAGGAGCATTTTTCTGATTGGAGATAAAAAGTGCCGCCTTTTTTCCCCCTTGAGTCAATTTTGCTGCAGATGGAAAAGCTCATATGGTGGGGGGCAAAACATATTTCTGTCAACTTACTTTAATTGCGCAAAATCGGGGGTGTATAATAAAAGGGTAGAAATGGTGATTTAGAAACTTCAAAAGAAAATTTTTTTACCAACTTTATCACTAAGGCCTGGGTTTTTAAGGGGTTGGGGTTCCCTTTGGAAAAAACTGTCGAGTGAATTCAGACACGCCCGCAAAACCCATTGACTCAGTATATTGTTTGAGAAGCTTTATAAAGATCATTTATGGGGTTGAAAGGAAAAAAGAAAAGCAATTTCACAATTTTTAGGAGTTTTGCGGTAAAAATTCAGTGAGGCGTACTCCAGCATGCCATAAAAGCTCCAAGGGTTTGTTCTACAGATTTTTTTCCTGTGGGTTAGTCATATGACAGCAATACCAAACTTCTATCAGTTTATGTTTTACTACTTCATATCCTAATGCTCCATATTCTGAAATCATAACATC
This sequence comes from Phyllomedusa bahiana, assembly GCA_025379985.1. NCBI lineage: Eukaryota > Metazoa > Chordata > Amphibia > Anura > Hylidae > Phyllomedusa > Phyllomedusa bahiana. The sequence goes on along the minus strand of JAODAL010073074.1, from coordinate 3,145 downwards.
TTAAGGACATAGCACAGCTGAGATCACCATATTATGTTGGCTCAGCGCCTGAGTGTACACACTATATCCCTCCATGCACATCTCCTGTTGCTAAGGCTTGTCCACACAGCAAATGTTAAAATGGCATAAAAAATCTGACAGCATTTAAAGCATCACTGTACCGCATTTTTTTGCTGTGGGTTTGCACTAAAAACCGTGGTTGGATTTCCAGCCGGCCCAATACATTGACTGCACGGGAATCTGCTTTAAGATAAAACATGTTCTATCTTCCGGCAGAGGGCCGGCGGTTTAGAAATCCCATAGTAGAAAACGTGCTGTGTAGACTAGATTTCTTTGACGGATTTTTGCTGATTCTAAATACTGAATCCGCTTAAAAATCTGACTGTAATCATGTGCTGTGTAGATATAGCCTAAGGGATTAAAGCGAAATTACAGGCAGATTTTCATAATTAGCGAATTGAATGTACTAGGTCATATAACATACAAGAGATATTATTTGTTTCCATCTGGTCCCTTAAATAAAAGTTTAGAAAGTGCTCTATAACTTATAGGTTCTCAACACTAAAAGAAATAACAAAATGGCTGCCTCTAACTGGGCTGTACTGGTGGAGTTGTCAAAATAACACTCTCTTCTCTGACATCACTTAATGGTCTGTAGCTAGAAGCCGAAAGCTGCAGATCACACGCTCCTTGCTCTGCTTTTGCACAGCAGAGAAACAGTTGCTTGAGAAACTCTCCCTTGGATAGGCCAATGCCAACAGCTCACATAATGCCTGATGATTCGCTGTCTGGAATGGACACCACCAGCCTAGCCAGGTGAGCGTTCATTTGACATGCTAGCAGATTACTGCAGGCACACTATTCTATGCGGGACAAAAGTGTCTACAGAGGTAATTGATATTGTCCTGAGGGAGTTAAAAAAGAATTGGGCTGCTGCCTTGCTGCATCACCTGCGCCACTAGAAGATACACCCTTGGCACCAACAAAACATAAACACGAGGAGGAAAATGCTGTCTCCACGACCCTGGCAGCTACAATCATAAAAATTTATGATTAGGATAGAGAAAGACTGGAGCTAAGAAACTTTTTGTTGGCCACTGTTTTGCACCATCCTGGAAATGCATTAAGGCAGTGCATATGATTTGACATTGATTGCAGTGCCCAAAAGAATAAAGGCACAGCTGACCCCACTCCCTTCTATCCACCATGCCTATTTTTTCACACCTTATTCCGTGTTCCAGCTCGTGACCTGCACTTTTTCTTCATCCTTGTTACTACCACAACCAACCATAAAATGGAGGGGACTATTACCAGCTTATGTTTATCCCTTGATCTTGAACAATTGCCACCACTACTTCTGCCACCAGTGACACCATTGTTAGTGTTACTTTTACTTGTGTGAACACCTGTCTCTGACTTGACTTCTACAATTCCTGTGACATCTTTTCTTAGTGCGTCACCAAATTATGTCTCTCTAACTATATATCCTGGTCTTCCAATATTATGATTATGTTGCCGACCCTCTTCAATAATGCTAGTATTAACTATTTTTGTACCTCTCACTGACTGTAGGCAAACATAGAATGTTTTATGGAATCCATTGCAATAACACTATTGGCACAAGACTATAGTCCTAACTATGGCTCCCAGTTCTCAGATATCCCCAGATCTTCAATAGAGTCTTACTGTAACCAACAATGCAGTCACTCGGAACTGTAATATAATCATGTATCAAATATAATACTTGAAGAGACACACCAATGGATATGAAGCTTGATTGATAACAATTATGGCACAGTAACTGATAAGGATAGCAACAATGAATGCATGTAAACCGACAAACAAGTTTTTTTTAATCTGACCCGAACACCAGACACCACTGATCCTCTCTATCCATAAAAATACCCCTTCTCTCCCTAATAACCCAATGCGACAATGGACTGTATCACAAACAGTAGGACTCAAGGACTGAAGACTGAACACAACAAAATACAAACTCAAGAGATTACAACAAGATACAGAATTTCCACAAGCACGAGGAATAAGGAACCAGTCAAGAATGGACCTACAGGAATGAACAGTAGAAAGAAACAGAGAGGAGCTCTAGGAATTAAACACACTGACTAGAAGTAACTAGACAAGACTGAGGTGACCTAAGTATACAACATTCAAGATACTGGATAACTAGCTACAAAGGAAATAACAAAGCACTATCCGTGATGTACAGAGCTTTTGCTTTAATCTCCACCATGCTGACAAAACCACTCTTTAGATAGGCTAGCAATTAGCAATTACCACTTTAAACAAGTCCAGGCTGCGCAGCATGGTTAGCTAATTCGCCCTGATAGCTCAGATATGAATCAATTGCTAAGCAAGCCCCAAGATTAACTGGAGAAAGAGAACATAAAATAGCAGGGAGATCCATATAATTTTGACATAAACAATGAAGTGAACACTAACTTGAAGAGCTCCTAGTATAGATTAAGGAGGTACTTAAAGGGGATTTGCCAGGATGCCGTTCCTTACCTCCTTATCAGTACTGGAGTAGAATATAAACAGATCATGCTGAGTCATGAAGGCTGCAGGGAAGAGAGGGAGGGGGTGAGCAAGGAGTGAGGAAGAAGGGAGCGTCTCAAAACTTAACTGAAATAACAGTACAGTGGATTCTCAATACAGCAAGACACAGCCTCATAGACTGCACTTTCTTCCTTGTCCCTTAAAAGCTCATTCATTTTCCCTGTCATCAGATAAGAAGTGATAAGAGCCTGTCAGCTCCTCTGGTCCCTCTGGTTGTGTCTAGTGGAAGCTTTCAGGTAACTAAGGGGAATTGAGAAATACTGTATCTCTCAGAGTCTTCACTTTTTGTAATCACATATATTTAGAAAAGTGATTAAATACTAATTTTGGAGGTTCCCACGTCAACATTACATGGTGGCAAAACCCCTTTAAAGGTACTAAAAATGTGGACATCATCTATCAGGATTAGCACTGAAGGGTACATATTTTTGCATTTCTCTTAATTTAACTATCCAGTCTATTCATTCCATTTCCTTACAGTCAAAAATGTATGACTTCTGTGACATTTATACTGATGTTTGAATATTTTTTTAATCCAATTTACTTTGCTTTACCATTTTTTATTTTT
>JAODAL010073073.1:0-14864 GCA_025379985.1 Phyllomedusa bahiana | reverse complement strand
TATAGAAGTGCCCTCTTTAGGTAGGTATTCCCTTCACCGGCCACTTTATTAGGTACCTGCTGTAAGGGGGTTGGCCCCCCTTTTGCTTCGAACGCTCATTCTTCGGGCTAGATTCCACGGTGTTTGCAACGATGCTAAATTGGGTTTCCAAAGGGGGCCCAAAGAGTGCCAAGAAAATATTCCACACCTGTCCCCCCCCACAGCTAAACCCCTTGTCAAGGCGGGATGGATCCATGTTTTCATTTTTTGACGCAAAATTTGACCCTTCAGAATGGCGCAGAAATTGAGACTATCAGCCCCAGGAACTTTTTTTTCCAATCTTCTACTTCCAATTTCGATGAGTTGGGCAAATTGGGCCTCAGTTTCGTTTTAGCTAAAAAGGAGGGGCCCCCGGTGTGGTCTTTGTGTGTACCCCTTCTGCCAAAAATTTGCCGTATGGGTTTAGAGATGCTTTCTCCCTACTTGGTTTTTAAGGGTGGCTATTTGAGTCACTTTTGGCCTTTCTTTCGCTCAAACCAGTCTGCCCATTCTCTTGCCTTGGCTAACAAGGCATTTCCGCCACGGATGCCTCACTGGTGTTTTTCCTTTTTGGGGACTTTCTCTGAAAATTCCTAGAGAGGGTTTTGCGTGAAAATCCCAGGGATCAGCATTTTCTGAAATAACAGCCCCAGCCCTTTGGCCCAAAAACCCATGCCACGTTCAAAGGCACTAAAATCCCTTTTTCCCCCATGAGGGGTCGGTTTGAACTGCGGGAGTTGTCTTGCCCATGTTCTGCCTAATGACTGGTTGCCCCCATGTGATTGGTGATTAGAAAAAAGTTTTAAAACGGAGTTGGCGGGTACCTAATAAAGTGGCCGGTGAGTGTATATTGTCAATGATAAAAAAAACCCTTTCTCTTGCTCTGTCCTTTGTAAAAACAGCGGGGAAAAATGGATTCACAATCATGTTGATTCAAAAAAGGGACAGGTTGATTTACATCATTTGGGGATTGACTTGGAATTACTGTGTGTTGGTTAAGTCGTGCCCTCCATTCCATTCTTTAGAAGTAGTATATTCAGTTGTACGCAGAACTCCAATTGGACAGAACGGAGAGTATTGTGCAAGCACAACCTACTCTCCGTTCTGAACTGAGACTTTCGATGGCCAATTTGAGATAAAGGTGGAACCCGCACCTTCAGTGAAGGAAATAATTATTTGATCGCTTGCTGATTGTGTAAGTTTGCCCATGAAAAAGACTAAAAACATTTTTTTTTAAGGGAGGTTATTTTTAACTTTGAGAGATGATTATCCGAATAAAATCAAAAAAAAATCCATTGTAAAAATTATTTCTTTTTTTTGCTTTTTTTCAGTGAGAAATGGTATTTGATCCCTTTGGCAAAAAAGATTATTTGGGGGAAAAAACCCATTGTTGGAAGCAAGCAGTCAGACGTTTTTTGTTTTTAAGGTTTGCACACAGGAGGAGGAATTTCCGCCCACTCTCTTTGCAGATCATTTTTAAACCGTTAAGTCTGAGGTTTGTCACTTAGCAATAGAGTTCAACTCCCTCCATAAGTCTTTTTGGGGGTTTAAAGGGGGTGGAGACGGCTAGGCCACTCCAGGGACCTTTTTTGGGCTTTTGGGACTCCTTTGTAGCTTGGCTGTATTTTTTTGGGTCATTGTCTTTTGGAAGATCCGCCAGACCCTTTTTTTAATGTCCCGGGGAAAGGGGAAGGGGTTGTCCTCGGATTTTAGGGAAACCCGGCCCCATCCATTTCCATTGATGCGGTGAAGTGTCCTGTGCCCTTAGAGAGAAAAACCCCCCAAAACAAAATTTTTCCATCCCCAGCTTTTTGTCCAATTGATGAAGTGAGGGATGTGGAAAAGGGAAACGGTTGTTTTAAAAAAATATATTTTATTTAATATTTGAAGACCTGCGCCATATCCGTCAAAAGAATTTTTTTAGTTCTTTTGTCAGATGAAGGGGGCTGGTCCCACCAACTCAAAGTTTATTTGCACCAACAGTTGTCTCCTTCCACCCAGTGTCTTTTAGGGTTTTGTACCCCATTCCGTTTGTGGGTCTATGTATTGCCCTGGCATCCTTGAAAGCTCTTTGGTCTTGCCCCATGTTGTAGAGGTTAGAGTTGCTGATTAATTGAGTCTGTGGCAGGAGTTTTTTAAAGGGATTTTTAAAAACAGCGGTCTATAATGCAGGAAAACAAGTTGATTAGGCCTAATGGTTGTAGGAGCCAAAACTTTTAAGGCTATGTTCACAGGCTTAACGGGGAGTAATTAAGCCCCGCAATTACGCCGTGTGGCCGGGGGGGCGGGGCGCCGGCCTTCGCCGGCCATAGACTTTCATTACCGGGGGGTTACGCCGTGCTAATTCAAGGGTACTTATTTTCCCCCCCGGCGGATTCCCCAGCGGTAGAGGAAAATTATCCTAGTTTCATGGAACTTGGAGTCCGTAATGACTGGGCCCGTTTTCACCCCGTAATTTGCGCATTCGGCGCGTAATTAGGGATGAAATAGGCCCTTTTTAAGCCATGTAAACAGGCCTTAATGGTTGGTGGGGATCAAATACTTTTTTGTCAGGGGAAAATTAAAAATATCAGCAAGGGTTTAAACTTCCTGTATCCATTTTTTGGCATCCCTATAAATACCCATAAAAATGGAGATGTGGTACTCTTAAAAAAAAAATCTTTCCTGATGAAATTCAGGAAAATCACAACTTCCTGAAGAAATTTACAGAAGGCCTGGTAATATAGCTTAAGGGCAAGTCCAGGTGGCACAGGGTGTTAGTCAGTTGTTGGATTTTGGAAGCGTCTGACAACTGCATGGCGACCATCCCCGCAGACTACAATAGAAAAATCAGAGCTGTAGAAAAAACGATGGTGTCAGGTTACAAATTGTAAACGTCTAAAAATTTGGAAATGCAGTTCTTTGCCGGGTTTTTTGGGGCCCGAAAATTTACTATTCAATGGTTAGGGGGATGGCGAATCAAAAGTCCGGGGTAAACCCCCCCTTTAGTAAAAAAACAAAATACTGGGCAGATTCTTTAATTAGAATCCAACCTGTTTTTTTAATTTCCCGTGGCCGTTCTAAATGTGAATAATGTTTATGTTTTACTGCTTTTCAGCTACAAATCAGTTGAGGTTTAAGGCCCAAGCCAGTGTGGTCATGGTTTCACATCACCATCTACATCAATGTTCAAACATGTACATTCATTGCCACTACCTAAGCCAGCTAGAACAGAGATTTGGCAGGAAATTTGGGCCCAAACAAAAGGGCTGTTTTTTTTTTCGGGAGATGTGATGGAGCACAGGAAAGCATTTTGGAATTGTTCATTATGCATTTTCCTAGCAATCAGTGCTCATTATTTGTCAGCTTATGAGATCTACTGACTGACCTTCCAGAACCAACTTACTACTGAGAAACTAACTATTTTTTGGCCCCCTTAAAAGCTGGTGAAAAGGCTTACCTTTTAAGCATACAAAGTGGTATTTACACAAGGATTAAGCAAATTATTTGGGTCCCCTTAAGGTGGATAGAGGAACAGGATCAGTGATCACAAGATGGACGAGACTATTCAAGATACAAATATGTCTCTTTGATCTTAAACATTGTATTAGTCTTCAAAAAATGTGTTACTATTGTTTTATGATACGTTGCCCTTTTAATCACTTTGGAGGGAGGGGAAAGGGAAGGCCCCCCTTTATGCAGACGTTCCCGCGAGTGTCCCCCAAAGGGACTTTGCGTCTACATTTAGAACCCCTTTACCCAAATTTTTATTAAATTTTATTTTAAGGTTTTCCCAATAGAATAAAAGAAAATTTATTAACAAGTGTCTATAAGGTTTGTAAATTTTGGGGCCCTGTTTAAAACCAAAGATTCTGGTCAGGATTTAGATTACAGATTTTTTCCTAAATTGTAGCAAAAAAGTGAATGGGTATTTAAAACCCCATTCAGTTTACGTTTAAAATTTTTATGCATCAAAAAAAAAATTTTGGTTTAAAATCCACAGCTAATTTGTGAAATGTCACAGATTAGCGAAATTGAAATCATTTCATTTGTAGATTTTTTTACAGCAGAAAAAAAAAACTGTTTTCTTTTTCTATAATACTCCGAACCCTTTTCCCGAACCCCTTAGTGTACTTGTTTCCCCCCATTTGTCTGCCCGTGAAAACACCGGCAACCGCTATCTTGGCTTGGCATTGCCTTTAAAAATTTTGATGAAAAAAATAGAATTTGTTTAGAAACAGTTATAAGCAGTCAAAAAAAAAAAAAAAAAAAAAACACACACTTCCTAGAGTTACCATATTTGATCCAAATCTGAACCGCAACACTATTTAGCATGTTCTAGTCTCAAAGTCAAATTCAACCTGAATCCCAACATTTAATTTCAGACGTCACTTTGTTGCATCTGGCATCATTTCGGATTACTGTAGTATTTGGCCCATTGAGTAACCAAAAGTAACATTGGAGGGATGTCAGGCCAGAAGTTAGGCAGCAATGGGAGCGGTTTCTTGCCAGACCAGCAAGTTAACTTCTAAAATCTCTTAAATATTTGGTTATAGTTCCAAACCCATTTTTTTCCCCACACATTGAGTCAAAACGGTGCTGAACGAAACAAGGCCCCAAGAAACGATTGTTAAGTCTATTATACTAGATCTAGAATCTGAAAAACAAAAACACACAACCATGTGTTTCTACAACTCCTGGAGCCAAGTGTCTCTACACAAAATATATTAAAAGAATCCCCAATGCTATGCTCTTACCATGATTGTAAAGGGCGCCAGGGAATAAACTAGGGTTAAAAACCCAAGGTTTAGAACCTGGGGCAGAAACGCTCTTTGTAAGTGTGGCTTTTTACCCGCGTTTTACCCCATGCTTAATTTGCAATCATCTTTCGCCTCTTCCTCCTTTCCTACCCCCCGTCATGCCCCCCCAAACAATCATCCACATTTTGCTCCTTTTTCCTTCCCCCTACCCTGAATGCATCTCATGCATTACTTACTTACTTTACCTACCCCCAAACCTCCTCTTTCGTGGCTGCCAAAAAATCGCTCTTCATCAGTGAACCGTTGAAATCACTTTTTCTTTCTTTGTGCAGGGACATCCTCCCAACCCCCGGGCCACCTTCCCTTTATGTCATCCCCCCTCTTTCTCCCACAGAAACCCTGCTAACCTGCGTAAAATTTGTTGTAGTCTTTTTCCCCCTTCCATTTAAATGGGCTTTGTGGAAAGCCCGTTCCCTCTGTAATAAACATTGTCCCCGACCCGTTCTTTCTAACTCCTCAATTCCCAGCTCTCAAAAAACTTGGCTCCCGCAAACAGACACGCATTCCCTTGTGCCCTCACTAGGCGGCCCCACTTCCCCCACCCCCCGACCCGACAGGCCGGTGGAGGGTTGGCATTCTTCTCGCCAATTGCACCTTTCCCGGTCATTCCCCCTGTACCCCACTCCTTTCCCCTTTTTTGAGGTCCACCCTCAGACTTTCGGGCCCTTTTCCCCAGGTCGCAGTTGTCTCAGGACCCCCCCGGGCCACCCGCCGTTTTTTGGGTTTTTGCTGGTGGCTTCCCCATTTCCTCTCGACTGAAATTTCCCAAGCATATGGGCGATTTCAACATCCCTTTTACAACCCTATGTCTCCCTTCCCCCTCAGTTTTTTATAACTCTTTTTTTGGCCTCTCGCAGTTTCCCACTCTCCAACTCCAAAGGGTGGGAACTTCTTGATTGGTCTTCTGTGCCTTTCAATTTTTAATCTTACCAACTTCTTATGAAAGTGTTGAGCGATTTTTAAACGACAAGTTGAAATCGGCAAAAGGGTTTTTTGGTGATCGAAATTTCCCCGAATGCGTAAATTAAAGGGTTAAAAATTTTTGCTATCTATTAAGATCGGCCTTTTTCGGGCTTCCTGTAATTTTTGGCGGCCAGCAAATAGATTACAGAATAGGCAGGGTGGTGTGTGTGCGACGTCATGACTGGGATGTGTATGGTTGGGGATTGGCGGGAAAAATCACATGACCCGTTTTTTTTACATAGCAGGTTTCCTGTTCACCCTCAGTTTTCTTCGCGTCTATAGGGTAGGCCCTGCGTTCTGCTGTGGCCAAAAAGTCAGCGAAATTGTCTTTTTTTGCACAGAAAAAACCCTCTATTTTTAGTGTGACCCTTCCATTTGTTAGATTGGGATTTGAAATTTTTTGTATTTAAAGTAGAAAATTTTTAAACCCCAAATTTACCACTGAAAATTACGGCGGTGGGGCGGAGGGGGGGGGGCCCCCGCGGGCGAAAACAGAAAGCTCATCTATAAAGAAAGGGATAATTTTCCCCAAGATTAGTGTAGACATTGTAGTGGATTATCTTTTTTTTTAAACAGTTTGTTTTGAAATTTTTCCCTGGATATTGGGAGCCAAACTTTTTGGGTTTAAACATAATTTCTAGAAATGCAGGTCCTTTGTTAGCTGCAAACCCACTTTTATTATCGTTACATTTCGATAGGTGTTAAAATTTTCCCCTTTAAACCCCCTTGACTTTTGATTATCCCCCTTTGCACTTAATTAAAAACCCAGCATTTGGGTCAGCCGGTTGTTTGTTGCCAAAAAATCCCGTGTATCATACGAAAACATCACGTTAGTGTTTTTTGACTTTTGCGCCCCCAGCACTGTTCATTGAGCGCATCTACGTAAATCTTAAAACGAAAATTCTATATTCCCCAGGTGAATTGAAGGGCAAAAAAAATTTTCCTTTTATTTTCAAAACATAACGATAGTGTTTTAGGGATTTTGCCCAGTCCAGATTTGGATGACCCTTGCATTTAAATTTGACCCAGCAATTTTTTTTTGATTAGAGGGATTTGAGAATGCTGTGTTTTGCCGTCTTTTAATAAGAGACTTTCAAAACTATTCCTCCCTTTCTCAAAATTTTTTATTTTGAACTGGGCAAAAAGCAGGTGGTGAGCGAGCAAAAGGGGGGTAGACTGGGGTAGAGGTACGAAGAAGGTGCTCCTTCCAGTGCTGGCGACAACCGATGCCAGGGGATGTCTTTTGCGGACCGTCAGGCCTGTCATCGCTGGGTCAGGGCCCGTAAATCTAAGTAACAAACATCGTCGCCAATCTGTCCTTCGTGGTTTAATGCAACCTGCTCTAGCAGTCTTCCCCTCCTGTCCTCGCAGTAAACGGCCACAAAGTCGTCTCACATATCAGCATCTGCCCAACTGAAAGCCCAAATGAAAATCGTGTACCCACCACTGTGGTTAAACCCATTTTCTGAAACCCTTTGGGGGAAAAAATGCGGTTGGGGTCAAAAGGCTTTTAAAAAAAGTCAAGGGGCCAAAAAAGGATGATTTTCTTGTCGACGCCCAGTTATTGATGCCATCAGGGGGGGGAACCCGGTCAATCGGCAAAAATCCGGCGGTGGGAACGCCTTGCGGCCCTTGCTTGTAGCCCGAGTTTCGGGTGAGAAAGTCAGGCGCCCAAGTTCCCCTGTGTTGATGTGTGATGATGACATTGCGAATCCATCCTGGTCTTTTCCGCGAATTTGTTGCGAGCGCTTCTCATGGACAGGAGGAAGAGTGGGGTAGTGTCAATACGGGTCCCCCCCAAAAAGGGGGACGGCGGTCGAGAAGTCGCTGTTATGATTCCCCCAGCCAGGACGAAAACCCCCGTCCTTTTATCCCCGTAAAAAAAGGTCCGGACCTCTCAAGCCTGGGTTCTTTGAGCAAGCCTCTGATTAACCAGCGATGTTATCCCGCCTTTGCCGAAAACGTAAGTAGAGGAAAGAACCTTAAGTGGTTAACCCCCCCCCCAACAAACTGTCTAGTAAAAATTTGCGCGAATGCATGATTTTGAAATGGGGGAACACTTGGCCAAAAAAGGCCAGACCGACCCCGGGCCTCCAACCCTGTCCACCCTCTGTCCGCCCCCCTCCCCCGCCACCACCAAGGTTCCTCAGTCCCCATGTCTCTCAGAGTCTGTCGGGTCGCCCCGTTTCCCCTCCACCGCGCCGTGTACCCAGAGACCCATCTCCCTTCTCCTTCCCCCATTTTTGACGCCCTGCACGCCGTACAGCGGCCGTCTAGCACCCAGCTTCTGTTTCCGGTTTGGGAGCAGAAAAAAAAACATTTTAAACCCAAACCACCCCAAAGCCAAAACCCTAAATGTCGGCATTGCCGGGTTTTTGGCCTTGGAAATGTTGCCTTCCGTCGGGTGGACAAGTGGGTTCGCCACGTAGGCCCCTCGCTTCCCCCAATACCAATCCGAGCAGGCATTTTTTTCCCAGAAAAAAGCCGCCCCTCCCCGGCCAGCACGTGTTTTAAAAATTTTTCAAGCGCGTTGTCTGCTCTGGCCCGGAAAAGCCCATTCACCCGAACAGGGACTAGTAAGCACGGCCAGGCCCGCTATATTCTGTACGCTCACTGGGTGAGCGGGTGGTGTCTCTGGGGGGTCGGTGGTCTCAGGTCGGGCCGTCTTAAAAACGGGGATGGTGCAGGGTTTTCCCCCAAAGGTCCTCTGGGGGGCATAGTCCCCCGAAAACCCCAGGCCGTGTTAAAAATTATCTGCCTTGGGCCCTTTCCCACAAGGTCAGGAGCTGTGGCGGTCTAAGCAACGAAAACGACGCTGGCTGGTGCAAGAACCTTGTCAGCAGGTGGGGTGCGATAAGGGCGAAATTGCTGGCCCCCCCCTTAAGATCGGTAGGCTGGAGCAACCCCTTCCCTGGACGTCAAAACCCTTTCGTCCAGAAATTTCAAAAGAGCTACCGGGGGTCTGGCTGCCTGCTGGGGAAAGGTGATGTCTAAGTTCGCATTCCGCTTTGCACCTGTTGCCCCCGCCTGGCGCGTTCAGCTTTTAGCTCGCTCCCGTCAACCGTCTCATTTTTGAGGGGGAAAAATTCGGGAAATTCACCTCCACATGCTCCAGCGATTGTGGCAGCAGGCAATCCCTTACGCAGTAGAAGGGGACACGGGCCCGAAAAAGCGCGGTACGGACCTGGGGGTTTGTTGAACCCCCGAGAGTGGAGGCAGGTGAAGAGCTTGCCAAACCCTTGCCAGTTTTGAAGAAGCCACCAAAATGGTAAAGTGGGACAATGCCTTGTCAGCATGACATTGTGGTGTCTTAGTTCTGGAACGTCGTTGGACACCTGAAACAACAGGTCCCCAGCGGGAGGAGGAGAGGACACGATGGGCCCGGGGCCCTCTCCGTAAATCCAAAAAGGCCCGAAGTTTCACAATTTATCGGTTTCATTAGGCAGTGGTTCGGGGCCCCGAGCTTGAAGGTGGCGCTCAGTCTGGGTGCATATCTCAGGAAAAGTCAGGTGTGTTGAAGGTGCCGGAGGCAGCGGAGGGGAGGAGGGGAAGGGGGTATGCCTAGACACCGTGTTCCCGATGTCCCCTCCCTTGGGAAGGGTTGGGCGAATTGAGGCGGAGGGGAAAAGGATGAGGAAGATCAGTTTGCTGTGCCCTCGCCCCAGAGGTTTGGGGAAATAAAGGCTCCATTTTCCCCATGGTGCTTGGATGCCCCTTTCCTCCAACATGACCCTCGCTTAAAGGGCCCATAAAAATGAACAAAGTTATGGGTGGCCCCCCTCCTGGATCCCGGTACAAAAAAAAAATCGCACTTTCCTTCCACCCCCCAAAGAGATTAAAAGGGGGAAAGGGAGACCTTGCTGATTGATCAATGGGACATCGTTGGTTGTTCACTTCCCAAATGTCCGGTGGAAAACATCGCGACGTGACAGAGTAGGTGCCAAGTAGGGTGCGGAGCGCAGGCAAGGGGGCAGAAAGAAAATTGGGTGACCTCTGGAAATTTTTGTTTACCCCTCACGCGCATGCAATGCAGGGCCCCAACCAACACCAGAGATCGCTTAAGTCATGGTCCCCAAAGCTATCTGCGTTCAACCCCCGATGTTTTTGATGTGTTGGACCCAATGACTTCTGGGTATCAAAAGGGTGAAGGCCCGAGGGTGTCACGCCTAGGGTTGTTGCCCTGCCCAGCAGCCAGCGTATATCTGAGGGACCTTCAGCAAGTGGAGGAGTCATTACCGACAAAGCATCGGCTTTCCCCACGAAAATGTGGATCGTTTGACTTTCTAAAGATGATCGGAGGATCTAGTTGTGTGTGGCCCCAAAAATTCCCGAGGTCACCGTTAGTTGCCAGTCTATTTAAATTTCCCTTTTCAAACAGAAATGGTCTTTGAAAACTTTTTTTTAAAAGTCTTTTCTTACTGCAATTTTTTTTCTCTTTTCCCCAAAATTCATTTTGTGGTTTTCTGTGAGGAGTGTAAAGACGCAAGGTTTTTATGAAACATTGTCAAATGGTTTTGAGGTCGTTTGGGGAGAAAAAGCAATAAACATGGTCCTTTTGGAAAAAGAAATGTGGCTTTTGTGGGATTTTCCCTCACAATTTTTTTTAATAGTGGTGAGAAGTTTTTATTATTTTTTTGGGGTATGTAGCTGTGAGATCGCAAAAATCTGGTCCCTTTTTAACAGAAAAGTGGCTTCTAAAAGGCTTTTTCCCTCAAATTTTTAACGTGGTGAGAAGTCTTTTTTAATTTTTTGGGTCTTGCTGCTTTGAAAAAGCGCAATACTAAAAGGGCTTTATAAAAAAATGTTGTTTCTAATGACATTTGTTTTTCACAAATTTTCAAAAGGGGGCCCAAAGGGGGATGGTGCTGTCAGAAACAGGAATGGTAGGGGAATGTTAATGGACAAATTTTCAAAAATGACTTGTTTTTGAAAAAAACTTTAAAATGCTATCAATCCCTGTATTGGACAAAAAATTTTTACAATGAAAAAAAGAGAACAAAGCTTTGGGGGGGGATTCCATCCCCATTTTAAAAAATGTGTTTTTTTAGAATTAAAGTACTAAAAATTTTTCATGTACAAAAAAGCTTTAAAAAAAAATTCCTCTGAATTGTACAGGGGAGGTACAGGAAAACTTGACCGTGTAGGTTATTCAGAGGACTGGGTATGGAGCACGGACAGGAACAAAAATACGAGGACCATTTCCTCCAGCACAGTTGAGTAAAAAAAGAGAAAAAGAATGCCAAGATAAAGGGCACCCCGGGTGTAACAGGAGCGTTTAACCCCCCAGTATTTCCAAGTGAAACTAATTTGGGCCACACTCATCGGGGGGGCAAGCGCACCCAGGTATTGATGTGTACGGGAAGGCTGGGTTCTCACACTTTCCGTTCCCCACTTGCTTCAGACGACAGTTTTCGGGTTTTTGCGTCATCAGGCATTTTAACTGCGTGTTAATAGATGACGGACGCCAGCTGGGCTTTTTTCCGACCCACTGTAACTCCGGCCCTGGGTCATGCTGTGGCCCCGGAAGCTATAGTCGTCCCGTTCAAATAAAAATGGTTGGTTTAAAGACCCCTTTTGCGGCACTTTTTTAAAAATGGGGGGTCATGAAGGTTTTTGGGGTCATGCTGCGTTCCCGGACGGGATATTCAAGTCCGTTCAAGTAACTTTATGGTTCAAATCTACTCCCTTTGGCACTTTTTTAAATTTGTGGGTGATGCAGGTTTGGGTAGGCTGTGGTCAAGACAGGGTAGTAAATGGTCTGTGACTTTTTTTAACCCAAGTGTGTTGCCCAAGATGTGCACGTTCCATTTGCTGTTGTTTGGGTGTTAATTTTAGTTCTCCCGCTTGTTTGGGTGTAAAAATGAAGGTGTTGTTGCTCTCCCTAGACTTTAATGGTCATCGGCTACGAGCCATATCAAAAAAAAACCCTTTCGTAGCGGCCGCTATCGATCGTCTCGATAGCCAAAGCAAAACGTCAAAATTTCTTATGAAAACTCGGATCATAAACCCTTTTTCTTTTTTATCAAAAAAAATTTCAGCCTTCTCTCGACACGCAACCCCCCCTTTTTGCCCCCCCTTCCGAAAAATCTCGTCTATCAAATCAGGGTCACAGAAAATACAGTCCTCCTGCCCCCAATCCTCCCTTCCTGTCCTGGGCTGTCAAAAGTTACAATGAAACTTCAACCCCTGGGGGATGTTTGGGGGGACCATCACACACCCCACCCACCAGAATCAGCGCCCGAGCCTTGGCACCGCCTCAGATGCCCATCTACCATGTTCCAGGTGCGCGGGGAGCGTTTTTGTGGAAAAAAAGTCCCCAAAGTATGCAGACTTTTCCACTCCAAATTCATGTCAGGACCCCCACCAATGCCTTACTGCGCCAAAAAAAAAATTTTTTCACCTCCTATCTCAACATACACAACAAAAACCCAAAACATTGTTTGACACCTTCCCCTCCCTCCCCAGGCCCAAAGCTCAGGCCCCGGTCAGGCCTCTGTTCTGAAGACCCGGCCATCACTTTAAAGACAAAATTGACAGCATGGCAAAACATCACATCCCCAATTAAACCCTCTTCCCCCCCGCACATCCTTTAATCTGTCCATCCTTGACCCGTTTAAAGAAAGAAGTGGGCCCGGCTTCTCCTGGGCGTCGCCCCCAAACCTTGCTCTTTTGACCCCCATTCCCTCCCACCTTTCCAGTCCTTTCTCCGCTGTCCCCTTTCCCTCACACATCTGTAAACTCTTTCTCCTTCCCCTGGGACTTCCATTTCCTTTTTAAAACGTGTTATAACTCCTTTTTCTTAAAAAGCCCTTTGGACCCCCTCCTGCGCCCCCAACACCGACCGTTTTCTAACTGCCCTTATCTCCAAACTTCGGAACGCTTGGTCCTATCTCGCCTGATCCGTTTCTCTGTAACTCTTTTTAGACCCTCTTGGGCAATCCGGTTTTCCGCACCCCCAAACTCCCGGAAAAATTCTCTTTTTTTAAAAGTTTCAAAGTCTCCTGACAGCAAAATCTCAGGGGTAACTATCATTTCTGTTTCGGTTCTCTGCAGCGTTTGACACGTGGATACCACCATCTCCTCAGCATGTCCGCGCCATCGGTAAACCAGGACACCCCTCTTTGGTTCTCTTCCTACCTCTTGACCGCTCCTTTTAGTGTCCATTTTCCGGTTCTAATCCTCTCCTTTTCCTTTTTGTTGGGGTTCCTCAGGGTCGTTCTTGGTCCCTCTCCTCTTTTCACTCAACAAACCCCCATTGGACAAAAAAAAATTTTAGCAGATTTGGCTTCCAGTTCCTCTTACGCTGATGACATCAAAAATACACCTTTTCCCCCAGACATCACTCCCGCCCTGCTACAAAACACCGTGACCGTCTGTCCGCTGTCTTGACATCATTTCTCTCTATTCCAATAAACCCCACTAAAACTGAACTTCAGTCATCCACCATTACTAACCGACTTCACCGTGTTTTTTCTCTGTGTGTGGTCCCCATAACTCCCGGGGAGCGGGGCCGCTGTCTGGGGGTTTTACTGACTTGATCTGACCTCACCCCCTATATCAAATCCCTTGCCCGCTCTTGTCACTGCACCTAAAAACATCTCCAGAATCCGTCCATTTCCACTGGGAAACAGCTCAAAATCTCTTTTTTGCTCTTATTCATTTGTCTTGTTTCTGTAACTCCCCATTGTTGGTCTTCCCTTTTTGTAAACTTTCCCCCCTCCTCTGTCCTGAATGCAGGCAGCCAGGCCCTCTTTCTTTCCAGCCGCTTACTGATGCCCTTACGGTCAGTCTCGCCTGGCTGATTAGTAAGAATAAAAATTTAATATCCTCTCCTAAGGCTTCCACGTGCTGCACCCCCATAAATTTTCCTCCCTTATCTCTGTTTTACCACCCCCACCCGCTCCTCCCTTTTGCTAGATCTAAGACCACACCTCCCTATCCCAACCTCCCTGCCGTCTCCGATTTTGCATGTATTGCACAGTTTTCTGGAACTGTTACCCCATGTGAAGGCCACTAAACCTCACAGTTTTTAAATGCGTCTGAAAAATCATTTTTTAGACAAGCCTACAAAATCCCCTAATTGTAACCCCCCAAAAAACTGTCCGATTGTCATTCCCGCCCCTTTGGCACCCCCAAAGGCACTTATTGTTTTTAGATGTAAAAGGTTGGGATGGGAGGTTCACCAATTTTATGTTTATACCCATATTTATGTAAAAAGGTGGTCCATTGAAAACCCAAGCATTGTCGCCTTTGTTTACCCTTTCACCCCCAAAAGATTTGCTCTTGGGCAGGGCCCTCACATTTGTGTCTCATTTGTCGTAGCTTTTTTTTATAAGAATGTTGGGGTTTTTCTGTGCTTATTCCCTCTATATTGTAAAGTGCTGCGGAATATGTTGGCGCTATATAAATAAAGATTATTATTATATGCCTTAGGCTTCCTCCTGGCATGGAGGTGTTGTGGTTATGTAGGGGAAAGGTTACAAATTCCCGCAGTGCAGCATAACTTGGTTGTAGTTGACTGAACCACTAAGTTTTGCAGCATAGGGGTTCCTGATCAAAAATTATTTTTAGGAACAAAAACAGGTTTCAGAATTATAACAAAGGAATAAGCTATTTCAGGTAAATATTGTACAGTAATTTGGTTTTAGAAGTTGGAAACCTTTTCATCCAATACTTATTGGAAGCAAGAAATAGAAATTTAAACAGAGTATAGATTACATGCATATAGGAAGAAAGTTTCACACACAAAAGACCCATGCAAAATCTAAACTAAGCTTCCATGTCCCCCACCAATTCTATTTATTGGGCAGATAACATCCTATACTCAACACTGACTTTTTGGGGTATTCCATTGAAAGGTTGTGGCTTTTTTGTTGCTGTAACACAGAGGGCTGTCATTGATGCGCTAGTAAGGAAAGACCGGAGGGAGTCGGTGGAATCCGTGAAAAAGCTTAGACCAGTGATAGTATACACATTACACCAAGGAATTGGAACATTTCAGAAATCCCCTTTTACCAACATATCAAACTACCATTTCAACATATAAAAATCATAGTTAAATCATCAGTTACTCTTCTTTTCTGT
>JAODAL010073072.1:0-14864 GCA_025379985.1 Phyllomedusa bahiana | reverse complement strand
GGTGAAAACAATGTTTGCTACCAATTAGCCAGAATACAGCGAGGTTTCAGGCCTCTCTAGACCAGTTACACCTGATAACTGTTCAAAGTTTTCAGTGAGGCCAATGCATATTTGGGATGAAGATTCTTGCCGCCCTTCCCCCCCTGTATTCCACATCCTTCCTTTTACATACCCATTGATATCAGTTTTACCATGATAGAAAAACTAATTGACTGATGTGGGGAGAGATGTAGCATCACCAGTTTTACGGAAGAGAAGGAAAATGGGTGTCCCCAAAAATAAAAAGTCGTTTATCTTTGTTACTTAGTGCATGCAGTGATACAGGATAAAAATAGGTTCCAAGAAAGTTGACAATTGTATTTTTTATTCCATCTTTTGTGAGTTTGAATAAACACAAGAATACAATTCTGGCATGGTAGTTTATTTTAGAGACAATCATTGTATGGATTAAATAATTGTATAGATTCTATATATTGGATTGATATAGACATTATTATTATTATTATTATTATTAATAATTTTAGAGCCCCATTGATCCCAGGGCGCTGTACTTTTTATTTTTTTATAACTGTATTTTTATTAAAGATTTTCAGAATTATTTTTTACAAAACAAAAATGGTCAATACGAATGTTACAATATCGATTGCCAAAGGTAGTTACTGTATGGCATACTAAACAACAAGAGTAATTGCCGTTCAAGAGCATGGAACAATATTCAGGCGAAGGTATACACAAAGATATACTCAAGAGTATAGGAAAAATCATACGGAAAATTTACTTTTTGCATAGTAAATGTTGGGAAAAATAGGGAAAAGCAGCAAAGTAGCCAATAAACTGGAATAAAATATAGACAAAAAAACCGACAACAAGACGGAGGGGGGGGGGGGGGGATACGGGGGAGGGGGGGGGATTAAATAACGGGACGCCAGATGAATAAAAGCAATTAACCCGTAGTTTTATAAAGACGATTACAAAATTTGCATATGGTGACCAGCAGGCAGGTCATAAGAGGTTCCCAACCAGTTATAGAGCAAAATAACTAGGGGGGAGGAGGGAGGGGGAAGCCTCTCTGGTGGGCAGGGTAACCTAAGACGCAATGGGTCCATGGGGGAACCATTTTTTTCCAAGGCCGTATGGAGATCCATTTGTTGTGTAAGAAGGGGTAAGCTTTCTATGCGCTGCATTTCGCAAACCCTCTATGTAATTTTGCAAGGGGGGGGGAAAAAGGGTCGCTTCCAAAAGGGGAAAATCAGGCCGGGCGGCCGAAGGATGGTAGGGCAGTTTGGCCTCCAATTTCAAAAAAAGCCTTTGGAGGATTTTTAGTAGGTATAAGAGGGGTCAATCGGGACTCTAGGGCCCCCGAATGCCCCCCGCTAGGACCCCCCCCAAAACCGTCCCCAAAAACAGTTGAATATTGGGGCATCCCGAATATGTGAGTCAGTGACCCCGGGGAAAACTCCCACCCCAACAAGCCCTTTAAATGCCGGGTTGAATCTGGGGAGAAACCCCGGGTGTGTACCAATGCATTAGGAGTTT
Source organism: Phyllomedusa bahiana (assembly GCA_025379985.1). Lineage (NCBI taxonomy): Eukaryota > Metazoa > Chordata > Amphibia > Anura > Hylidae > Phyllomedusa > Phyllomedusa bahiana. Next base: position 13,328 of record JAODAL010073072.1, on the reverse strand, counting down.
AAAATTGATTTTCCTTTAGGTTTTACAGGAGATAAGAGTCCCCATCCCGATAACCTCCCAAAAATTGGTGGGGAATTTACGCCCCAAAAGGCCTCCCACTTTTGATATTAGAAAATAGCTCTGTTCTGGAGGGGGTCATTCATTTACATATATTTTGTAACGCCTTTGGACATTTTCCCCCACTTACACAACCTCTCGAAGGGGGTGGGGACGAGAGTGAGGTACCGCCCTAAAAACCCCTGCTTTAAGTTTTTAAATTTGGAGATACGAAATTGCCCCTAGATGGGAGGTTGAATTTTTGGGGGATTCCGCAAATGGAATGAGTTCCCGGTGCGGAAGGGGCGATGTCTGCAAACCAAAAACAGACTATCTGTTGCCGGGGTGTTAAAAAAGGCGCCAAACACATTCAGGCAGGAGAGGGGTGTATGGGAAGGGGGACATTGGAGATCCTTGGGCCAGGGGGAATCTGCCCGACAGTACCCCCCAAATGGATCTAGTAAATTCTTTTGGGGCCGGAAAGGGCCCCAATTTTTGGAGTGTCCTTGGTATGCCAAAGAAACATATTGGGGTGGAACGGAGCCAACCATAATTTTTAAATTTTTCCATCCATTTAGAGAAGCTCCCAGGTAGCCACCGGGGATGACGCAAGTGTTTGCCCAATAATTTTCAAAACATTAGGGGCCGCCAAACCACCCTGCCCTGCCCGCCATTAGCCATCTTTGCATCCGGGCCGACCATGGGCCCATAAAAATTTTAAATTAGCTGTTTGAAGGATTTAAACCATTTTAAGGGGGATCGGAACGGGAAGGGTCCCAAAAAAGGGAAAGGGATTTAGCAAAATGGACATTTTAACCCGGTTAAGTTCCGATCAAGGAGAGGTCATGGTATCCCCTTTTAAAAAGGGTGCGAATTTTTGGAAAGGGGAGGAAAGTTTCCCCGGTATAGGGACTTAAGTCCTGTTTTAAAATTGACCCCCCAGATTTTTAAAGAAAGGGAAGCCACTTGTATCGTTTTGGGGGGTTGCAGAAAAAAGGACTTCGTGGGATTTTTAGGGGAAGGGCCCCTCTGCCCTTTTGTTGCATTAACTTTGTAACCCGACCCCCACACCAAATTTCCCGGGAGAGTGTGCAAGAAGAGAGCGAGGGGATAGGTTAGTGTTGTCAATAAACATCTTTCCGCAAAAAGGGATACTTTAATTCCCACCCTTAAAAAAAATCCCTTGTTGGAGGGGTGCGAAACGGATGTGGGAGCAAAAAGGTTCCCATAGGTATGAAGAGGGGGGGGGAAAGGGGAAAACCCTGGGAGTGTTATAAATTTTAAAAGGCTGAGGGGTCAATGTGGCAATTTTATAAAGCTAAAAAGGGGTGAGTAAAGGTTCCACGCCCTAGAAAATTTCCGGTGATCCCAAAAATTTAAAAGTGTAAAATTTGAAAGGCCCAACTAAGGCGGTCAAAGGGCCCTTTTTCCGCACAAGGCTAAGAATAAGGCCTCATTTTTTTGGGGTTTCGTATTTAATCAAATCTTTTTGCTCAACGGGCCCCCCCCCCCCCCCCTGGCGACAAGGGACAAAGCCACTTGGCTTTGTGAACAGTTGGGGTAGCCAAGATTCACCCTTTCCAAAGTTTTGAAAAAATCTTGATGTCTGAATTCAAGAGGGCTATAGGTCTTAGCTTTCACACTTTGAGGGTCCTTTCCCCGGCTTGGGAATAAGGGTGAGTAGGAATGGGACATTCAAAGGTATTGGGGGCCTCCCGGAAAGCGTTTAAAAAAAGCGATGCATGAGGGGTCAGTTCCTGTTGAACGTCTTGTAAAACAGAAAGGGAAAAAAAGCGGGGCCCCCGGGGTTTACCCGCGGGAGTTCTTTAATAACTCGTAAACTCATCTAAATGACTGGGAGTAAGTTGTCAGCCGCATCTGCCGTCAGCCGCGGGGGGGGAGGGAAATAGGAAAGTGTTATTTAGCTTTTTGCTCGGAGTCTGAGGGCGGGGGGGCTTTGGGGAGGGGTAAAATCAGAAAAAAAATGACTTAAAATTTCCCCCTTTCCGTCGGGCGTAGTTAAGGGTACCATCTGGGCCTTTCGGCCTCGGGACCCCAATTAATTCCTCTCCTTGAGTTGCTAGCCCGGAAGTATGCCCTTGTTGCCCAAATTTTGAGAATTTCTTTTGGAATAGAGCAACATTCGCTCAACTTTCCTTTGTGCTAGATCTTTTTTAAAAGGGTCTAGTTTCCCAATAGAACCAGGTACCCAATTTGGGCTACAAATCATCAAGGGCTGTAAGGCCTTTAAGGTGACGTGCAGGGCCTGGGTTGAGTTTAGAACCCGTTTCGTCTGGCCCCCAAAGGAAATAACTTTCCCCTTTAAAGGGCAGCCTTATGGCCGCCGAGGGTCGAATTTACGACACCGACCTTCTTAAAGGGCAAAGAAGCAGTTAAGGGCACTTTGGATTTTGTCCCGAAGGGGCCGGCCTATGGCATGGGTCGTTTTAGAGCCAATGACAGGGGGCGGTGCGAGGGGGCCCGGTTTTTTGGGAGCGATATGGCGCATGATCAGACCAAGAGAGTGACCAATTGGCATCTGAATCTTTTGCAGGAGCGGGTATTCCCCAAAAAAAAAATCAATTCGGGGTGGGTCTGTGTGGAGGGGGATAAAGGTAAAAAACCCGGGGGCGTTTGGGGATTTATCCTCCAAAGGTTTAAAAAAAACCGCTTTCCCACTAATTTACGGGGAGTGCCCTACAGAATGAACCCGGGATCTCGCAGGTGGTTTCCCCCGAAGGGGGGACTGCCTAGTTTTGGGGGAAAAAACCAAATTAAAATCCCCCCCATCAAAAAAAGCCCCCGGAGGGGGCCTGGACAATTTTGCAAAACTCGGTTAGAAAAAGAATTTGGGAAGAATAGGGAGTAATATGTTACAAAGAGAAGCGGGGTCCCTGCAAATGCCCTGGGGTATTATTAGCGTCCTAGAGAAACAATGTTTAGTGGGGTTTTCTGGGGGGGCCTGGCCGAAGGGGGACAGCAACCCGGCTTTTTCCGGCCACGGAAGCAGAATAAGCGACAGGGAAGCAGCCTTGGGAAATTTGAAGGAGCCTTGCGAGTCAAAATGGTCTCCGGACAATGTTTTTTCCCCTTTCAATTGCGGAGTTCGCGTAGGGGGAGACTGCCTTCATATTGGAAGTTTTTAAAATCCTTTTTGGTTAAAATTTGGGGTTTAAAACCAAAAAAGGGGGGGGGGGGGGGGGGGAAACATTTTTTTGGCCGTAAAAAATTAGAAGGGGATGGGGGGGGCCCCCCCAAAAGGAAGTAAAACCCCCCAAAAAAAGGAAACCCCAAGGGACCCCAAAGGGGGAAACAAAAAAAAAAGGGGGCAAAAAAAAACAAAAAAATCAAATGAAGTTCACTCAAAATAAAACTAAAATTTTTTAACAACGTGAAGAAGGTCGAATTAGACTATTCAACTACGCACCCGGGGAATGGGGGTTGCGATCCCAACCCCAAGACCCCCAGTCCCCAACACAGGAAAGGGGGTGGGTAAACCCAAGACAAGGGCTAAAACCCCAAAAGGAGAACAGTGAGGCATAAGGGTTTCTGTCACATCAAAATAACCCAAAAAAAAAATAATACAATGAGCTAGCAAAAAGGGGGGAACCAAGCCGCCCAGAATCGCGGAATGACACAAAACCCAAAGGCTCGTGTTACATTAGTGACCAATCATAACCTAGAAGGGGAAAAAAAGAACATGTTTAGGTAAACCCAAGAGTCCTAAACAGAGTTTTGGGAGCGGGGATCGGGGGTCTCGACCCAAGGGGCCTCGTTGGTCGGACAGTTTTTTCCCCGTAGAATGTTGCCAAATTTGGGAAATCGGGAGGGACAGAATATCCAAACCCAGTCGGGGCAGTTGGGGACTGGGATCTGAAAGGGAAAAGAAAAGGTTGCAGGGCGCCCGTTTTTCAGTGTGGCCCCAAGACCATCCCCTTTTGGCCTAGGGGGGAACGGGGGAATTCCGCGATATTAAATTTTGGGGATCTCTCAGAATAGACAGGAGGGTTTCAGAAGGCGCCTTTTCTGCAAGGGACCCATAGAGATCCTGGAAAAGTTGTATTGTTGTGCCCTGTTTTTTCCCGTGTCGCATGCCCGGGCTTTTATCTGACCCTTTTTGGGTTTGAAAAACATGAAAACCCGCAGATTACATCACGGGGAAGGGGGGGATCCCTTTTTGGGCGGAGTGCTCTGTGGGCCTGTCCCGCTTAAGGGGGGGGGGTGGGTTGTCACCCCAAAATTTGTTAAAGAGGTTTTTAATGGGATGGAAGCTAATCATGATTGTTTCAGGCAGGCCCCCAATCCCAATGTTATTCAGCCCCCCATTGTAAGATCTTCACATTCCCCCCATCACGTATTACCACGCTTTGGGGTATACGGGGGTTTTTAGGTAATAGAGGGTTTTAGTGGCCCCCCACTGATCTAGGAGTCCCCTCTGTCAGTAAAAAGTACAAAGCTGCAAAATAGTGAAATTGCTTGGGTATCTTTTACCTCCGATTAAGGTTTTGGAAATTTTTTGTCGGGAGAAGTTGAAGAGATGGGGCCACTGCTGAAAAACTAGTGGAGCGTTTGGGGCTTGGATTGGGGGGCCAGAAAAAGAGGATGGGTACTGGTGGCGACTATGAATGGCGGCCCTGGGGATGGGAGAGGATGGGTGACGAGTCTCCTTGGGAGGCAACCCACAACGTGGGGAGAAAAGGGGATCGCCCCCTTTTAGGGATCTCCCCCAAATTTGGGGGCCCCCCAGAGCGGAGGGGGTCCCTTTTCTCGAGTGGAGGGACCCCCCGGGGCCAGCTTCATCTGCTGTTGGTGGGGCTCCTGGGGGGAGAGTGGGATTGCGCATAAGGGGCCATCCTGAAGTCGGGTTCACCCCGACAGTTATCATGTCCAGATTGCCAGGAATGGAACTGTCAGATCCAGGTGAGGGGCACACGCCAGACAGGCTTGGTGGGTGAGAGATCAGCATGGTGCCCGGTGTGCAGTCCCTGCGTGGAGCCTCCGCGGTCAAGGTGGCGTCTGTGCGTCCCTGAGGAGGAAGAGTCCTGGGTATGGTCGCAGCCGGAATGCTGTGGCCGATATCCCCGCTGCAGGAACGGAGCATTGAAGTTTCTGCAGTAAGGGGGGCCTGCAGGGATGGGGCCACCGCGGGATCAACTGCCGGGAGCACAGTCACCGATGGTGCGTCCCCTTGCCTGAGGGGGGGCCTCTGCAATGCGCCCACTGAGATAGAAGGTGAGCTCTCTGGGCCAGGGCCCGAATGCAGGGAGTCCCGTAGTCGCGCGGGCCTTACCGCGTCCGTTGCTGTAGGGCCAGGGAGGTCCGGGCTGGGCCGCAAGATGGCGGCGGCCACTTGTTGCAGGGAAGCGCGGGCCGGGGAGTCAGGCAGGGCACAGACCTTACCCGATCCGTCGAAAGCGCCGGAGACCTCGGGCTTCTGGGAGATAGGCGGCAGCGAGGCTGGTAGTTCGTCCGGTGTGCGCCGGGACCTCCGCTCTCCTCCGGCTGCGAGCTTGTTGTCGCTTGTCAAAGATGGCGCCGGGCCCTCTGAGTAGCCGCGTCCTTCCGCGCTCCTTGTTATGAAGCGCTCTATGCCCGATCCTGGAGTCGGAGGTATTAGGGCAGCAGCGGGCGTTCTTTTAGGCGTCCTGGTACGACTTCTCCCCATCTAGGGTGCGGATGGAGCAGAAAAATAGCAGAAATTGGCGGCTTGGTAGCGGAGCTCCTTCAGTGTGCAGCCATCCACTGAGCTCTCCAAGCCACGCCCCCGGGCGCTGTACATTAAAGAGGGTTACAAACATAACATAAGTTGAACAAGTTCAATGCTGACAGTATTTGACAATCAACTGTCACAGAGGGAAAGAGAACCCTGCCCGCGAAGGCTTACAATCTACAAGGAAGGGGGAAAGAGACAGAAGGTGGGGGCAAACAGGTTTGTTGAGGGTGTAGTGACAGAAGGGGTAGCATAGTTTATAGGCTATCCTGAAAAGATGGGTTTTCAGGTTGCTTTTGAAGCTGGTGAAAGTGGAAGAGAGTCTGATGTGTAGGGGAAGTGAGTTCCAGAGTGTGGGGGAAGTGCGGAAGAAGTCTTGGAGACGGTTGTGTGAGGAGGTGATAAGGGGAGAGCAGAGAAGAAGGTCCTGTGAGGAGCGTAGCGTGAGGGGAGATATCTGGAGATTAAGGCAGAGATGTATGGAGGGGAGAGATTATGGAGAGCTTTGTAGGTCATGGTTAGCAACTTGAAGTGAATTCGCTGGACAATGGGTAGCCAGTGAAGGGATTGGCAGGGGAGTAGTGAGGAGAGAGGTGGATTAGACAGGCAGCAGAGTTGAGGATGGATTGAAGGGGAGCAAGAGTGCTAGACGGGAGGCCACAGAGAAGGATGTTGCAGTAGTCTAGGCGGGAGATGACAAGGGCATGGACCAGCATTTTTGTAGTCAGGGTTGAGGAAAGAGCGGATTTGTGAAATATTATTCAGGTGGAGGCGGCAGGTAGAGGTGAGGGTTTGGATGTGCGGTTTGAAGGACAAAGCAGAGTCAAGGGTTATCCCAAGGCAGCGGACTTGCGGGACCGGTGAGAGTGTAGAGCCATTGACTGTAATAGAGAGATCAGGTGGAGGGATGGAGTGGGACGGTGGAAAGATGATGAGTTCAGTTTTCTCTACATTAAGTTTTAGGAGACGGGAGGAGAAGAAGGAGGAAATGGACGACAGACAATCTGGGATCTTGGACAGTAAAGAGTTAATGTCTGGGCCGGAGATGTAGAGTTGGGTGTCATCAGCATACAGGTGGTATTGAAAGCCATGTGATGCTATGAGCTGACCCAGACCAAGAGTGTAGACAGAGAAGAGTAAGGGACCCAGGACTGACCCCTGGGGGACACCAACAGAGAGAGGTCGAGAGGAGGAGGTGGAGCAAGAATGAGAGACGCTGAATGTTCGCTCAGTGAGGTACGAGGAGATCCAGGAAAGAGCTGAGTCCGTGATGCCGAGGGAGACATGGCAAACCCTATTAAGTTTAGGTATTACTGACTCACCAAGCCTTAGCAACCCATTCCTCAGCCAACGTCACAACTGTCTCTACAGCTCCCAAGGGGCATGCCATTTTCTTCTATTCTAGCCCCTAAACTGTTGGTCAACTTTATCGCAGAAAGCAGACTCTTTTGGACTTTGGTGATTTCTAAAGACACTGGAATGCAACCATCCTCCAACCAATTACTTCTTCCTCTAATTAAAGCTTTTAACTATTTTCTGTCTAAGCAATTCTCCATCACACAGCTCTTTGATATAGACTCTCTGACAGAACAGTCTGTATTTAGCACTGTCTTACCTGCTCTATCGCATGCTCTTTCTTACTCCTTAAGCAGATATTTTTCTGTTCTGCTTTCCTCCGTCCTGAGTCCCAGCTGGGAGAAAGCAGTTCCTCACTTCTATTACTGTTTCAAATGCTATCCAGTACATGCACTACAACTGACCCAAAGCAGATATAAAAAACTGGCTGGTTCATGTATACACACCATTTTGTGATAAAGGCATATGTTGTTTGTCCACTCACAATCCTTATGGTGTGCAACTTACCATGGCTATCCTCCTCTTGTTTTTGCTAATTCTGCAAGAGCACCATCCAGTGCAAAAAGTGATGGGCCAATATGCATTGATGTTTTTTGGTATGTGTAATGCTTAGATGTTCAACTCTACTTTTTGTAATTAGGCATTAAACTTCACATATTAAATGTATGGTATTAGATAACATTAAGTATAAAGCTGTATGTTAATATTGTTTGAGCATTTTATTATGGCATTTACTACGTGGGAAAGCCTGTGGTGCTGCTACTTAGTTACTTTACAGTACAATACAGTATTATTGCAATGTATTGTAGTGGTGGCACTGACTAGTATAGATATTTAAATACTTATTGTCACAATGGGCACTGAGGACAGATGGTGGAACTATCACAACGGTCAATGAAGACAGATGGTGGATCCGCAGGTCCCCTCGTAGGGTTGGTGTAACCTACGCCGAGGAGCATAGTCTAAAGGGCTCCCTGGTCATCATCGGAGCCCACTGCAATGCCGGACGGACTTTGCTGCAGTGAACCTGCAGTCGAACGTGGTCTGGGCACAAGCATCAAGTTTAGGGCAGTCAGCGTACAAACGAGGTCAAGAACATAGCAGAAAGTCATTGACAGGAGATCAGGCAGAAGAATAAGGCGCAGAAATGGCAGACTCACACGACCATAATAACTGGGCAATAAAGCCCATGGTTGCAGGTGATTGGCCGGGCCACAGACCATGTTGCCCCCCACCACAGAAGAAATATAGGACTGTGGCACACATTGTTACTCCTATAGTGTTATCTTTTATCCTATATTTATGCTTAGGAAAAATAATAATTTTTATTTATATAGCGCCAACATATCCCGCAGTACTTTACAATGTAGATGGTATAAGTACATCCAAATAAACAAACATAGTAAAAAACTACTAACAGACCAAACATGAAGTGTGAGGACCCTGCTGGCAATAGCTTACAGTACATTCGAGTGTAGGGGTAAGACAAAAAGTGAGAAGTGCTTGGTTTACACAATGTTCCCGCCACATTTGGTAAATACAGGGTAGTTTACATAAAAGTTGATGAACCTGTCACCATAAAGAAAATTCACAAGTCCAGGGAGTGTCAGAAATATACGTGACAGAAAGTGGGAGTTAGCTATTAAGGATCTTGGTAGGCCTGCCTTTTAATCAATGATCAGCAGCAGAACGGAGAGACCAGGTAGGGTGGTAGACAGAGGTGAGGAAGGAGATGTAGGGGGATGCATTACTGTGGAGAGCTTTATGGGTGAGAGTGATGAGTTTATAATGTATTCTGTACTGGATGGGCAACCAGTGCAGTGACTGACACAGGGTAGAGGCATCAGTATAGCAGCTGGAAAGAAAGACAAGCCTTGCTGCTGCATTCAGGACAGATTGGAGAGTTTACAGAACAAGAGACCGATAAACAAGGTGATACAGTAGTCAAGGCAAGAAAGTATAAGAGCAACAATTTATGATTAGCTATGATTAAAAATTGGCTAAGCAGCTGAAGCCTCAAAAACACAGTTGCCCCTGTCGCTTTCAGATGTAAAAGAGATGAATTTTTTAGTCTATTTCTGATAATATATTGTAATATTTTGATATGATCTACCAAATGACTGTATATATAGTTAAACTGACTCTGATACTGTGCTAAGATTTATCTGTACCACTGACCAATACTGTAATTACTGTTTGCTTGGGAAATTTTCTTATCATAGCTCAGCTTCTGTTTATTTTCAGGTCTCTGGGTTGTATTTTATATGAAATGTGTTCTTTCACTTATGCCTTCGACTGTCCAAGATGGATCAAACTTATATCAATGATAATGAATGGCCCTAGTCCTAACCTTCCCTCACAATATTCTACAGCGCTCAATGACATCCTGCAAAGGTGAGAGGTTGACTTATATCAGGATAACTATAACAAACATCCATTACAGTATTGCTGAGGTTAGTTTATTGCACAAATGTCACTCTGTTCAAATACTAAGTCAGTTAAACCTGTTTCTTCTTTGCTTTAACTACATGTGAACTGAGGATAACTACATCCTATAGAGTGCGCTGTTGAGCTCCTCAGCTCTTTTCCCATAAGCCATTGCTTTATGCAAAACAGTCAGTGAGGTCTGAATGGCAAGTAAATCCTCACACTGACCAATTTATTGGTTCCTCTCCTTAAGGAGAGACTTTTCCCCTTCCGAAGCCACTCTTGCCTCTCACCCAGCAAACCAGTAAGTTCTACACTGCACTGATGAGGGGCAAATACCCCGAAACGGCTGTCTGTAGTTGAACTTAACTGGTTTTGCTCAAATCCCTTTCACATTGCTAGGCTCCTGCGAGCTACATGTGAACTGAGGATAACTACATCCTATAGAGTGCGCTGTTGAGCTCCTCAGCTCTTTTCCCATAAGCCATTGCTTTATGCAAAACAGTCAGTGAGGTCTGAATGGCAAGTAAATCCTCACACTGACCAATTTATTGGTTCCTCTCCTTAAGGAGAGACTTTTCCCCTTCCGTTGCTTTAACTAAAAATAGCTACTATTATTTTCTACCCTACTTTCAACTTTCAGCAGATCCACCTATATAATGTGCAGGGCCATCTTAACAGCATTATGGACCCCTCAGCAGAGCTGTGCACTAGGCCCCCATCCAACAAAATCACTCATATAGAGACCACAGAGTGGTCAGGTCACCACCACATAACAGTGAATACAGCACTGATTCAACACAGGAGAAATAACTGCAAATGTATTAAACCAGCTGTCACAAAACGTCTATGTTAGACTTAGTTATCCTGAGCGGGATGTCCAACCCACAATATATCAATATCAAAAAGGATCAGGATAAAGACAAGTGTTAGATTTTGCAAAAGATTTTTACTGTGTAGAATCTTCATATGTTATATTCCAAACATTAGTGAGATACACGCATCATAAACGTCGTTGCAAGGGCTGTTGATACAACGAAGAGCGCAATACCATACAATAGAGACTATAGCCAACCCTAATTGCAATCCCTTAGAGCGAACAACATCTGGTCTCGTACGGGCGGGTAGTATGGCTAGACTCACGGTATGCTGCTCGATATAGAAAATGCTTTCAGCAGAGCCGCTTATCCTCCTTGTGGATCTCTCGATCTCTTCAGGGGCTACACTCGTACTCTCAGCAAACCGCAGGATTAGTTGCAATAGGGCACACAGAATATAAGCTAAAGCTTGTTTAGTCTTAAGCACTGAGCAGAAAAAGTTAGGCAGAAGCAATGTTAATAGCAGTCAGACACATAAGTGTTAACGAGAGCGAGACGACAGGTATTTAGCCATGCCCTTACCTATTGCAGGCGAGCTTGACAAAGGGGGTGGTCCCCGAAACGTCACACAGGTGCAGAGCCTATCGTTCCGGTTTGCTGAGAGTACAAGTGTAGCCTCTGAAGAGATCGAGAGATCCACAAGAAGGATAAGCGGCTCTGCTGAAAGCATTTTCTATATCGAGCAGCATATCGTGAGTCTAGCCATACTACCCGCCCGTACGAGACCAGATGTTGTTCGCTCTAAGGGATTGCAATTAGGGTTGGCTATAGTCTCTATTGTATGGTATTGCGCTCTTCGTTGTATCAACAGCCCTTGCAACGACGTTTATGATGCGTGTATCTCACTAATGTTTGGAATATAACATATGAAGATTCTACACAGTAAAAATCTTTTGCAAAATCTAACACTTGTCTTTATCCTGATCCTTTTTGATACAGGAGAAATAACCCCTGACATCAGGTACTCACAGGAAACATTCCATCTGACCAGTCATTCTCTGAATCGTTCTTTCCCTTTCTTCTCCATTCGGTCTAGACCGCCATGATGACTTCTCCCGGCTGCAACTCATCCCTGCAGAATTTACCACACAAACATCTTAAACTTCTTACTTTATCAGCAATCCCCTACCAATTTCTCAGGTATGGGCCCCCTCCACCCATTAAGTAAATAGGTAGTAATGTTGCCTACCATTAAGTAGGTAGGTATGTAGACCCCAGTAGGTAGGTATACAGGCCAACTGTAGGTAGATATGCTGCCCGCTGTGCATAGGTTTACAGCCCCCTGTTGGTAGATTTACTTCCCCCTTTAGGAAGATATACAGCCCCCTGTAGGTACAAGTAGATAAGCATCCCTATGTATATATATAGCCCCCTGTATGTACAATTAGATATACTCCCCATGTAGGTACATGTACATTTACTACCCCCCTGCATATATAGCCCCTTGTATTTAGCCCTCTGTGGGTACAAGTATTTATCCCCCTGTAGAAAGGCCCCTGTAGGTAAAATGCCCCCTGAAGATACGCCCCAGTAGGTAATATGCCCTCTGTAGGTTGTAGGCCCATAACCATAGGCCCTTGCAGGTTATAGTTCCCCTGTAGGTGATATGCCCCCTTTAAATAGGCCCCTGTAGGTTATTGCCTATGTTTATAGCCTCCTGTAGGTTATAGCCCCTTCTATATAGCCCTCTGTAGGTTATAGCCCCTTGTACTTTATAGGCCCCTGAAGGTTATAGGCCCCTGTAGTTTATAGCCCCCTGTAGGTGATATGCAGCCCCTCTGACTTTGAAAAAAATATTATTAAAAAACGCTACTTACCTGTCCATGCTCGCCCTGCTGGGGACCTCGCTCCAGAAGATGGTTTTCGGCGTGAGCGGCATGACGTCATCACGCCGCCTACGTCGGGACGTTGCTCCCAGGATTTCCTAGGCTGGAAGCCTATGGGCTGTCGGCCCAGGATATACAACGGCGCAGAAGTCGATGACATCGCTTCCTGCGTCACTTAGAGTTCCGGCGGGTCCACACCTGCACACAGAGGTGCGTCCAAGTCTGCTGCAGGGGCCGAGTCACGCCACTGGGCAGGGTAGATGGCTGCCCCCAAGGGCCACTTGTGCTCGAGGGGTCCTCGGGCAACTGCCTACCCTGCCCAATAGAAAAGACAGGCCTGTAATGCGTCAAGTATACATAGCTTGGCAGACAGGGATCAGAGTACAACACATTTCAGAAAAGTATTGGTGGCCATACTGGTTGTCCCTCAGTTTTTTTTTTATACAATTCCTGTTTAAACATATCAGACTCCAGTGCATTAGTTGCACTCCTACCTTATTTTCCCTCTTCTGTTAAATGCATATGTAGATGTTCATTGATGTATAATTGTCACCTCACAGATGATAAGCGACACTCGCACAGGGAGATCTGGCGCATCCCATGCTCCTCCTTCTATGATTTGTAACTTTTTTAAGGGTTTTATTGAAGCACGTGAAAATAGATTGTGCAATTACTGAAATAAGAGAGCCCTTGTCCCACAGGGAGGATCTGTGTGCATTCAGGAAAAACATCTGACAAATCTCTTTTTTTTCCGGATGTGGTTACTGGACTAGTGTCACAGATCTCACAGTAGGGAATTGGGTATTGACAGGTATGATTTCCATTGTTGTGTAATACCGTTTATGTGTGTCTTAGTTTAGGAAGTTGCTTTCACATACAAAGAAGGAAACCTATGACAACTGTTCTTCTTGATGTCTTTTATAGCAATTCAGATATCTTGGGCCACATGTATGAAAACTGCCTAGGTGTAAGACTTTCTTTGTTGGCCACAGCAACCATTCAGCGCGGCCCTTTCATTTCATATAGTGCTCTGAAAAAATGAAAGGGGAGCTCTGATTAGTTGCTATGGACAACAAAGAAAGTTTTAGACCTAGA
>JAODAL010073071.1:0-14865 GCA_025379985.1 Phyllomedusa bahiana | reverse complement strand
GCTAATGATTCCTTTTCCTATAAAACTTCTAGTTTTACTTATGCTTTAGTGCATGCCACTGAGTTTAATTATTAGCTATGTATCCACGTGGATTAGCACATCTATTTGTACAGTATAATAGGAAGAAACAAGTGGTTAGTAAGAGATTATAATGGAGTGTCTGATGAATATACCCTCATTTCTGTGATACAGTGAATACTGTTAAAAATGGCCATCTTAAATGCAACTAAACTATATGTCAAACAAATTAGCAAAAGTAAAAGGAAGAAGAAACCACTATGGTTTACTAGGGATACAAGTACTGTAGTAAAAGAAGTCAGCCATCAAGAGGTATAAAGAGACTGGAAGTGAAATGACAGAGAACCTAAAATTTTAAAGAACCAGCGGAAGCATAATATCAAAGGTGCCAAAGTATCAAATTATTATCTTAATATCTAACTGGTTATAGAAATAAAGCTCCATTCCTAGAGCAGTCTGTGAAAGCAACGGAGAATGGAAGAAGCTTAACTTTTTGATTACAGCAGTCTGTGACAGTCAGCCCTAAGAACCTAAAGTAGCCCCAGAGTTGTCTGTATAGAAAACCTGCAGTCAGGGCACAATGTTTGCTGCCCTGACTGCAGGCTGTGTCAAACTGACGCAGACTGTAATGTATTAGCATACATTAATATGTTAATACATTAGTGAGTGAATATAAATTTTAAAATAGTTATCCCTTCATGGGATTAAAAAAAAAGTAAAAAACAAAAAATATAGAAAAAAATAAATAAAATAAATAATAAAATAAAAATAAATATTATTGTGTCTAAATTACACAAAAAAACTACACATATTAGGATCCCCACAACCATAATAACTTGTAGAATTAATCTAACAGGTTATATAGTGTGGAATGTGAATGGCGTAATAAGATCATTTAAAAAAATGTAAAAAAAACATCTGCAGTAATTTACCTGAAAGCGCAAATTATTCCCGCAAAAAGTAGAACTTCTCCCGCATAAAAGTCCTCAAACAACTGCATTAAAAAAATTAAAAAGTTATGACTGTTGAAATGCAAGAAGGCAAAAACAAAATAATATTGCTGGTCATTAAGGCCATTTCAGGCCAGGTGCTTATGGTGTTAACTGGGTCCCTACACTAACAGATGTAGCATTGCATGGTGAGCACCACCGCAGCAACAGCAACATTAGCAAGGGGAATGTGATCCATTCTTTTTGGTTGTAGTGCTATGAGGCAGCTATGGTTGCTGTGGTGTTTCACTGGTGTGGTGGTGTGAACCAGAGCCACCGGGCTGGATCTGGCAGCAGTGGTGTTGTTGGGCCATATTCCTCTTTTTGGTATTGTTGTGGTCACCAAGTGGTGTTATACCTATTAGTGTATGGACCAGCTTTAAAGAGGTCACTTTGAAGTGGCAAGTGGGTGTGTTTATACAGTTTGATTAAAAGTATACTCAGAACCTCATGCTCATTTTTGTAAATTTTTGCTTAGCAGCAGTAGATCATATTTAGTATGTGCCTTACTTTTTCTCTCCCAATGTAAATATTCCTTAAGTGACCTTCCACCATTGTATACTACAGTATCCTTCCCTTTGTTTAATTATCTGCAAGCCCACTGATATATAACACAAATACTTGCTAAACTTCGCTCTAGTGAATAGAACTCAAAATTCTATTTAAGACTTGCTAAGCCAAAAACTCCATAGTCCCTTAAGTTCCATAAAGGAATTGGAAAATGTATTCTTGTGCCCTAGAAAAACAAGACATCTAGCACCCCCCCAATGGAAAATTCAGCCCACTCCACACCTGCTTGGGCCTCTTTTCTGCTGGGGATGAAGTGGCGCCATAGGCGGTCACCTACATTCGCCTTCCTATCGTCCCGGCCCTACTTCCATATGTAAATATCTGCATTCTTCCTTGGAAGATAATGAGGTTACCCAATGTAGCTTGATGAAATGGTGTGATGATAAATTATTATGTTATTGTATTGAGTCATATTTCCAGCTGGTTCTGTTGCTCACATATCGTTTACACATTTTTATTGGTACATGTTCAGAAAATAAATTTAAGGAGTAAATTACTTGTTCTTCAGCTTGTGTTACGAGGTTTCATTAAATCTGTCTACATATTACACATAAAAAAATTAAATTCTAAAAGTCGATGTTGGTTTCTGGGAAAAATGCAACATTTATATAATTATTATGTAATACAAATATATTGAATTCATTTATTTTTTAATATGCTCTTCATCTGTGCTTAATCTGCCTATTCTTTTCTTCCAACCAGGCAGTTACTCCATATGGTGTCTCCACTCCTATGATAAGAAACCCGTCAACAAATATAATAACCAAATCTCCAAGAGACTTCGTACAAGAATCACTCAATCATGTGACACATGGAAGTCAGACATTTGGCTGCCTTGCACATGCAATTTTGGTAAATTCATTTTTTAACTATACTTGTTCAGTTAGCGCATATAGTAAATGTCTGTTAGTATCTGTTAGTAGTTAGTAGAGTACTTTTACATGTGCATTAGCGGCCAAAGGTGGCGCTTGAGATTTACTGCTTATTACTTATGTAGCCCGTCACTTAACAGCGGTAAGTCCCAATTGCTATTTTCATCCCTTTATGTACATGTAGTAATACCCTTATGTCTAACAGTAACTCTCAACACTATATGCCACACCACCCTCAAAGTCTAATCTACCTGCTCCACACCAATTAGCATATCATCTTTTGGTGGATAGTTACTTACAGACTAATGTATGTTTAATTACTTGCCGACCACCAATGACTTGAAATGTCCAGGTGGTAGTGGTTTTTTTCTCTGTGCAGAGACACTAATTGTGCAGCTATGCAGGTGGAAAGAAATAGCTGGGATTTACACTAAGGTGACAGGGACAGTTTATTATGGCCCCTACCTTCTCGATTACTGTGTATACAGCGCTCATTGAGCACTGTATACACAGACAGTCCGAAAGCCTATTGGCTTCCTATTTTCCAGCCTGATGGTCACATGCTCACTGGTGCTTGGTAACTGCAACAACTGCTGGGTCTTATTAGACCCAGATCAGCTCTGTAGTAAGTACAGAGGATGTGTTCCCCCTAGATTTTTAGTCCCAGTTACAGGGGAAAACAGGAAAAAAAGTGATGTCTTTTTCTGACTTTATTGGCACGATACTGTATGTAAAATAAAATAATAAAAAACACCCCCCCACACAAAATAAAACTTTATTAAAATGAATACTGTCATGGGTGCTCCAGTGGCTCTTACTCTGAGCTGCATCTGCACCCGTGTCCCCACCGTATTGGCGAGTGACGCTGCAAACCGCATGCCGTGCCGCGAGTACACGCCCACTCCCGGAACCTTACCTCTCCTCGCTCCCTGAGCTGTCTCTACTGGCCGGTGTGCATCTTATGGAGAGGGAATTGTAAAATTTAAATAAAGTGCCAATGCGCCAGTAATTGGATAACTGCCAGGCGCTGGTCCTATGTTACCCAGCCTGTCTCTGACTTCCTCGCCGAATCCATAGTGCCCTAGCCTATGCGAGAAAGTGTTCCAGAAGTTGTTCCTGTCATTTTCGTGTACCAGTTCCATTTGCCTATGTCCATTGACCACAAACCTTTTACGCCTGTCCTGAACTTCCTGTATGTCCCCGACTATGAGTTTGCTTCACGATTTTGTACCACGCTACAACTTGGCTGCCACCGCAAGCAAGTCGCATAAGGGGTAACGAACTGGTAGTTTTGCGCCACAGCAAGCCCAACCTGCCTTGCGGCGGGCTCTGGTGAATACCGGACCTACTTACAGTAGATTCCACTCCCTGGCATATCCTATACCACCGCTTGCAGTGGTCCAGTGGATCCACACCTCTGGTCCGCTGTTACAGTAAGCCTACTGTTACAAATACTAACAGCCCAAACTGCAACTTTTAGCTCCATCCCGTATATATTAACATCCATGATAAAAAGTGACACAACTGCAAAACTTATTTTAGCACCACTTTGGCTGCAAATATTTTTGTGTAAAAAGCAGACTTGTCTCCTTACTATTTTCTCACATATTATTTTGTAAAAAAAAAAAAAAGTAAATTACGTAAAAATAAAGCATTCTAAAAGGGTTACAGGAAAAGAGCACCATCTATTGGATGTAGCAATCAAGTTACATCTGACTCACTGAGCCTTGCAACATGAAAGGGATTCAAGCCATGCCAATTTTGTTCATCTGCATACAGCTGTTTCGAGACGTTAAGTGTGGCTCGAAAGGGGAGAGGTATCTCATTAGGAAGAAGTATAACATAATATAAAACATAAATTATCATGGTAAAAAAAGGGGAAATTACTAGAAAAATAACTGAGTGCAAGAAAGCGTTGTAGCGTTCAAACCCACGTTTATGACAGAAAAAGAAATTATGCCTGGTTAGAATGGGAGGTACATGGCCTGCCCAGGAATTGGTATAGCACTGAGGAAAGGTGTGATGACCTTCGCGGGAACATGTATAGAAAATAATTAATTTTTATCTCTGTACGCCCAGGTGAATTTTTCTCTATGCAGATTTCCATGTGGGATATGCAACCTCCTTTCAGGACCTTGCATTATGGGAACAACTTGTAAAAAAAAAAGACCACTAATGCGGATCAGGGAGAACCATATAACTGAGATTTTGGAGTTAAAGTAGGTAGCTCTCCTCTAGGAAAAAAAGCTTTACTGACACTTTAATGATGTTGAATATTACAGATATTTATCTATTACTAAGGATATTCTCTGGTTATATGAAATGTTGCCAAGGTTAAATATATGGTGGTACTAGAAAGATTGCAACCTCCTTAAAATTCTCTAAATTGCTCCAAACAGTTGATCTAAAATGTGTTTAGAAAACAATATAATTTTTTTTAATAAAATGAACCAGAAAGTGTTAGAAATAAATATACAAGTGCTTATAATACTTAGTGACCGCATGTGTCAGGAATGACTTCAACTGAGTATTTACAGCACCTATCGCTTATTTCTACATGTAGAACTAGTTACGTTGAAGGTAAGATTTTGGATGGGAGCATACACTCTAGCATTTGGTCTTATCACAAATGATCTAGTGCAGACCTGCCCAACATTGTAGAATGTGGGGGCCAGGTTGTCCGGGAATGTCCCCGGACCACCCTGCAAAACAGATCTCACATGTTTGGGACATTATTTACATAGGTCACTTCCTTCTGTGGGCTGCCAGAAATGCTTGACACAGCTGCAATAAAATGCTTAATTTGTACACATTCAACTATTTTTTGGTAGATTGACTTGTGTGTTTTAGGTCACTATTTTGCCGCGCACTCTCCTGCAGAACCTTAATTAGCTTTTGAAATGTCATGTAAAAGTGGGTGTCTATAGTGGCGCTATTTAATTAGAAAGGATATCCTCACCGCTGCTTTTATCCTCACCACTGCTCCGCGACCCCCTCCCCCATACCCGCACAGCCGGCGGGTGTTACAGCACGAACGGGCAGCGTCGCCCGCCCGTGCTGTATAACCCTTCAGATGCCGCAGCAAAGATAGCCGCGGCATCTGAATAAATGAAGATCGGTGCCGTGCACCGATCTTCAGGGTGATCGGTATCTCCACAGCATACCTGCAGTGATCCGATGCCTGAACATGGCAGCGGGGAGCCTTGTGAATGCTCCCATCACTGCCATGTCCTGGTTTGCCCCACGTCCGGCCACAGACAGGAAGTGGGGAAACCACCATCTTGGTACAGTCTAATGCATTGTCTATACAATGCATTAGACTGTTTTAACGATTGCGCTCTCTAGTGGTCAAACACCCTAGGTGGACTCAATGTTACAGTAAAAAAAAAAAAAGAAATAAAGTTTTAAAGTACAAAAAAAAAGTATTAAAAGTTCAAAGCACCCCCCTTTCCCCATTTTACAAATAAAAACAATAAAATGAAAAAAGTTACACATATTTGTTATCGCCACGTCTGAAAAAGTCCGATTTATAAAAATATATCATCATTTATCCCGTACATTGAACACCGTAGAAGAAAAAAAATTCCAAATGCCAAAATTGCATTTTTTTGGTCATTTTATGTCACTTAAAAAATGGAATAAAAATGATCAAAAAAGTTGCATGCGTTCCAAACTGCTAGTGATAAAAAGTACACTTCAGCCCACAAAAAATGAAACCCTCACTGCCCGTCCATATTTTTTAGTACAAAAAAAAGTTATTGGTCCACAAAATGGCGCCGTGGTGCAAATTTCAAAAATAGAAAAAGTTTGGAATTTTTTTACAATACCAAAACATAACGGAAACCATACAAGTTTGGTATTGCTTGATGCGTATCAGCCTGTAGAATACAGATAACACATAATTTTTAACGAAGATTGAAATCTGTAAAAGTAAAACACCCGCAAACATGGCAAAAATATGTTTTTTTCAAAATTTGTCCCACTTGGAATTTTTTTGCGGTTTCCCAGTATATTCTATAGTACAGTGAATAACACCATTATAAAGTACATCTTGGCCCGCAAAATAAAAGCCCTCATATGTCTATGTAGGTTTAAAAATAAAAAAGTTATGGCACGGGGGAAGGAAAGGAGGGAAAAAACTAATGTTTAAAAAAAAAAAAAAACGCCGGGTCCTTAAGGCAGTGGCCCTCCAGCTGTTGCGAAACTACAACCGGAAAGACAATATGCACTAAGAACCAGAGCGGTGCCGTACACAGCATACAAGCGGGCCCACCTGCACAATTAAATCTCCAAAAAGCAAACGGATGCCGTGGTGAGTTACTGCAAGTCCCCGACAGGTAACACTTTCAACTAGTTTAATATATAATTTTGCTTGACATACGGTAATATCTATATCACATGTACAGCAATCATAGCACACTTTTCTCTAGTCCTTAACGTCCTGAACAGGATAGATATGAAGAATTTAGCAAGCCACGAGGAACGAGCCAGAGAAGAGCCAAGCGAGGTTACTCCAGATTGTCCGGAACACCAACGTTCGGGGGACCGCCCCCTTTTTCCCAAGCGTGCGTAGTTTCCAGGATTTTGGTTCTTTCCCCCTCGATTACATCAGGTAATTTGGGTATAAATTAATACTAAAAGTAACATGCCCCCACATTTGGGGGAATATCTAAAAGTAAAAGCGAATCCCTTTCTGGGGAAGCCCCCAATGCCAATTTTTCTAAAAGAAGATGCACAGTTTCAAAACAAATGGTTTGCATTAGTAATAGTACTCGTTTTGACCTAATGCTACTTACCTACAGCATCTCCAAACCCATGTTGAAAAGGTCCGTGATGAAATCGTGAAATTTTAAAGAGAACTTAAAGAAATAAAAAGAACAATTGAAAAAAATCTACCAAAAAATTACTGCAAGCACCGCCAATTCGGGGAACGACATGACAAAAGCTCAAGAATTTTGAAAGGGATACAAGGGACTACGCCAGAATAAAGTATACCTCATGGCTAAAGAAAGATTTTAAAACCAAAAAAAGAATGTCAAGAACAGAGGGGTACCGTACATCCTCACCCCTGAAGCGGGGTCTTCCACTCAAAGCAAATGACTCTGAGATCCAAAAAGAAGGGTAATCAGAAAACGCACCTTTTTTACGGGACCCAGAAATGCAGAGACCACAAGGGAGCCAGTCGGAAGAACGTTGGGGGCAAAAGCCAAAAAAAAGGGAATGCGAAGAAGAAAAACTAAAAGCAGAATGACCTTCCCCTAAATATTTTTTAAAAAACCGCTAACAGATGCTCAACAAAATTTGTGAAAAAGGGGGACGAACTTACCCAACAAGATCTAGGCACTTTTTTGATTTTTCAAGTAGTTTTCTATGGTTCTGAAAAATTTTAGATTGAAAATTTTTTTTGGTAAGGGCTTGACCGAATGTTCAAAAAAAAAATTGAAAAAAAAAAACGCAGTAAATTTTATCCGGATTTTCCAGCCTAAAGCTCGAACCTTCAAGGGAAATTTGGGTTTAAAGGGGGGTCATGAAAAGTGGCAAATAAAAAATAGGGAAAAAAAGGGGTAATTTAAGTAAAAGGGGAAGGAGGCCTAGATGCTTAAAAGGATAAAAGCTTAAAATTAAAAAAACAGATAAAGGGGCGCCTAGTTCATGGATAAGGGAAAAAAATATTAGGGAAGCAGTTAGGCAATTTGAAAATTTGAATAATGTCAAAATAATGAGGACCCTACTAGGCAAAATTAAAAATCGAAAAGATGAGATTCTCCCCAATGCAGAAATCAGGGGGATTAAAAAAAATAAAAATAAAAAACAATCTGCTTAAAGTTGAACACCCCCGCGTCCCCATTTTTTACCCGTCCGAAAGTCCACAATCCCCAGTAATCCCCCGGGGAGGCCCACGTTTCGGGTACGGGCTTTTTCCCCCCCGGGGGACCCCCTTCATTGATAATTTTTTACAAAAAACGTTTTAAACACTTCCTGTGTTTAAGGGAAAAGGGGAAAATTTTTGACCAAAAAATTTAAGGGTAGAGGGTTTGGGGGGGGCACCCTTCTGTTACATTGATGTGGGTATTTTCCTATACCAATACCCCCCTAATGAAGGTATTGCGCGTAAAAATAAAATCATGGAGGGTGCCATCTATCCAAAAACATGATTTTTTTGCTGTGGAGTTTTCTGGCGTCATCCTTCCATGAATTTCTTAGTTTTGGAAAGGAGAACTACTGGCAGCGCAGGGACTTCTATGGGTCTCCTGTCGCGCCAATTTTTTAATATTTTCATGGAGCTTTTGAAATGACTGTCGTCCCGGGAAAATGGAGCCACTGTATCAAAAGGGCTGCGCTTGTGGACGATGTGTTATGTTTATGGACAGGACCCGGGGTAGTTGGAAACCTATTTCCCCACTGTCTGATACTAAACATCCTCTTATTAAAATTTCTCTTACAAAAAATGTTCAAGGGAATTTGTTTTTTTGGATTTTGGGTTGGTTAAAAGGGGGGTATAATTTTGGGTTTTACCCCCTTTTTCAAAGGGTACAATAGGAAAAATATCTTACATAGAAAACCAAAATCTCCAACAGTATTCAAGCCATTCCAAAGGGTCAAATTTTTCGTGCAGACGAATGCTCATCCCGATATAGAATCCCTAGGAAAAAAGAGAAGCTCATTAATAAGTTTGTCACAGGGGTTTCCCAGAGGGAGGTTTGAACATGGGAGGAGGAGGGAAGCTTTCACGTGAGGCTGTCAGAGCCCCAAAAATCACTCAGAAATCTGATCAAAGAATAGGGTTCCAATCTGTATATGATGGCCATGCAGAATTAATACGTAAGACCATCAAGAAACATTGGCACATAATACAAGGGACCTAATTTTGGACCCCCCTTTGGGGTAACCGAAATTGATATCAAAAAAAGGGAGATCGTAAGGGAATCATATTGTCCATTCGACTAAAGCAGAAAATCTCGAGACAAAAATTTTTGGACACACAGAAAAAAAGGGGACTTACCCCTGTCTGTCTGCCAAAAATTTCCATGGGAAATTATAAGGGTGAATGTACACCCACCCACCGTGGCTATAATATCCCTTTTTAAGAGGATATTTCATTGTTGCACCACTAATGCAATTTATCTTTTGAAATGCCCTTGTGGAAAGTGTTATGTGGGGCAGACCACCAAAGGATGGTCCGCATTAGGATTAATGAGCATAAACTCAGATACGGCTTTACAAATCTAACCATGTGGAGAAAAGGAAAAAGGTGAGCAAGCAGTAATATCAGCTTAGCTAAAAAAGAAAAAATCATTTACAGAATCTACGGTGGCCAGACACTTCTTTGAAAGGGGGCATAATGTGTCTGAACTCCGTTGGTGTGTACTGGAGGAAGTGGAGGGTAATGATGTGGAACATACCAATGTAAAACTTCTACAACGTGAAGTTTATTGGATTAACAGATTAGATGCACTTTCTCCCAAGGGGCTGAACGAAAATTGCCTATGGAATGTATTCCTATAGATATGTTAGGTACCATGGCCCAAAACCCTTTTGTTCCGGTGTTAGTTTTTAGGATTCTCTTACCCGGCATTAGCGCTAATAATGAGATATAACTTTTAGCGATAGCTATTGGGTGCAAAAGAGTATGCTTTGTTTTTAATTGTTTGTTATTATTGCTACTTATGAGTATTAATATTTACCAAGTTAACCTGATTAATCGTATGGGTATAAGAACCTACATCCTTGAAGCTACGTCACGCTTGAAGAAGGGGTCAGTCCCCCGAAACGTTTGCGTGTTCCGGACAATTGGAGTAACCTCGCTTGGCTCTTCTCTGGCTCGTTCCTCGTCTTGCTATTTTCATATCTATCCTGTTTCCCGGACTTTAAGGACTGAGATAAGTGTGCTATGATTGCTGCTACATGTGATATAGATATTACAGTATGTCAATGCAAATTATATATTAAACTAGTTGAAAAGTGTTACCTGTCTGGGACTTGCAGTAACTCACACGGCATCCGTTTGCATTTGGCGAAACTACAACTCCCATCATTCCCACTGTTATAGATTATATAAATGCATGATGGGAGTTGTAGTTTACCAGCAGCTGGAGGGCCGCAGTTTGAGGATGCCTGCCTTAAGGGGTTGAAGGATTCTTAACGATATAAGAGATATGGGGGCAGGGCTAGCTTCTGGCGAGAGAAGATGCATGGAGTTAGAGCGAAGTCTATAATTAATATTGTTAAAAGCCCTGGTATCTGATCCTGTATCAATCGTAAATGAACCCTCTTATCTGTTTACAAATGAGCCATAAAGGTTAGACCATCGTAGTGGAAAGTTTTAAAGACTTTGCCAGACATGCCTATTAAGATGGTGGTGACACTCCAGAACTCGGGCAGAACTCACAATTTTACCGCCAATGTAAAGGAGGAGCAGGGGTTGACCCTGAGCCAGAGCTCACACTGTATCAGTCGTCAGATAAGCTGCTACCTGCTCTGTTCTCCTCTACTACATCCCTTACCAGAAAGATTGCTGAGGTGCGGGTAATTGTCAGTCTGCTAAGACTTTATTGCAGAGCACAAAACATACAGACATAAAAAGTCCTCGTGAGACAGGGGGACAAAAAAAGGCACTGCAGATGCCTAGACACGAAAAACACCAACGCGTTTCGAGCACATCATGCCCTTACTCATGGCAACAAAGGGCATGTTGCAGGCTAGGCAGAGCCACGATACCTTGCAGATCATTACAGTAACCTCTCCTGCAGTCATATAACGGATAGGCCTTAGGTCCTGTGGATCCATGGCCTGAGTTTTCTGTAATGTTTCAAAAGACTTTTTTGCATAACACAAAAAGTCTTTTTAGAAGCTGCACTCCACAAATCCAGAAGTATACTTAAATGATTTTTATTTGTATGTAACTGAAATACTTATAAAATATGGATCAGAGCAATTATTTGACATTTCATTGGTTAGTACAGTTAGCTATCTTTATAATATAGTTACATCGTTTGTAAGGCTGAAAAAAGGCCAACTTCCATCCAGTTCAGCCTATTGTGCTGTGTTGATCCAGAGAAAGGCAAAAAACCCCATGGGATAGAAGCTAATTGTCCTCATTTTAGGAAAAAATTTCCTTCCTGACTCCAATCTGGCAATCAGAATAAATCCCTGGATCAATGACCCCTCTCCTGTATCCTAGTCACTATAACTTGATATATTATTACGCTCCAGAAATGATCCAGCCCCTTTTTAAATTTTCTGTAGGCCGTTTTTCCCGGCCGCAGTTCGGCTTGAACAAGGGGGGGGGAACGGGGCGTGCTCCCCCCCCCCCCATAGACAATGCATTTTTACGGCGCATATGCCCGTAAAAAATTTTGTGCTTTCCTTTCTCCCCCCGAGCGGATTCGCGAGCGGGGAGAGAAGGGAACCCCTAGTTCTTATAGAACTGTGGATTACTGTAGTTAGGGGGACGGTTTGGAGCCGTCTGCACGCAAATAACCGGCAGCAGTACGGCCCCAAATCGTCCCAAGAATACCCGTGTAAACGAGGCCTTAGGAATTCCAGAAAAGTTCCTTGGCAAGGTTTCCACAGTTCATGTTTAAAAAAGAAAAAAACTTTTCTATGTTTTCAGAAACTTTCTTTTCCTAAAGATGTAGCAGATGCCCTTGTTCTAGATACAGTCCGGGGTATAAATAAATATTGAGAGAGATCTCTATATTGCCTTTAATACTCTAAAGTAAAAAACCCCTAATCTTGCTATTTTTCGGGGTAGTAGCCACCCGTCCTTTTATTTTTTTTGTCGCCCGCCTTTTGTTTGTTCAACCCTTTACAAGTTTTCCTGTGCACGGTGCCCAAAACTGTCAAATATTCCATGTGTGGTCTAACCAGTGACTGGTTTGTGGGGGAATAATTTTCCCCATCATGTGCATCTTGCCTCTTTTAATAAAAACCATGATCCTATTTGCCTTGGTAGCTGCTGTCTGACACTGGCTACTACCATTAAGGTTACTGTCAACTAGGACTCCTAAGACCTTCTCCATGTCACTTTTTTCCAGCATTTTTCTGTTTAACAAGTAAACATGGAATTAATTTTTCCTTACCATGTGCATAACCTTGCATTTATCTGTGTTAACCCTCATCTGCCACTTTTCTGTCTAGGTCTCCAACTTATCCAGATCCTTTTGTAACAGAACAGTATCCTCTATAGAGCAAGATGTTTTTACAGATCTCCCATTTATTTTCTGTGCTTTTATTTTTAAAGACCTTATCCCAGTCAATGCGGTTTATGGCATCTGTAAGCAGATTAGATTTAGCCTTCCTGAAGTTCAATGTTTTTTCTGGCTCCTCAACAAAATACTCTATTGAAGGATAAATGGAAATGTATTACATTGGGTTTACTAATTCCTAGTATTTTTGATTTCGGCAGCAACATTTTGGGAACAACTCTTAAAATTATGGTACCTGCACAGACTACTGTACAATGTCACACTTTCTTGTGACCCTTGTACAGGACCTTTTGCATGCACCATAGTGTGCTATGCCTTAGATAACGTCATCCTCTTCACAAGCCTGGTGAAGGGTCAATTCCTAAAATTTGCTGCTGTGTCAATATTTTGTGAGCCTCATAACGTTTTATTAGCTACATGCAAATAAAATGTGTTTAACATACCTCTGGATTTGTGGAGTACGATTTCTCTTGTGATGCTCTATGTTTACAATTTCTGGAAACATTCATCAGCCTCATACAAATGAATACCCACTCATTTTGCATGTATCTGAAGGAGTTGTGCAACCCTCTTTTGCAGTGGGTGATTGAGGTGCCTGGGGCCCAGCTGGTTCTTGCGGTCCACCAGTGGCTTGGATTCTTAGGGCCCACCAGTGGAGTTTATTCTTGGGGCACATCAATAGAGATAATTCCTGAGGTCCATTCTACAGCTACTGTACATGACTTCACATGACACTTGCACTCTGCATCTTTTTCTGCTTTTTTTCCTGCAAGGGCCCTACCATGTCCAAGAGTCCACTGGTGGTATCCCCTACTCCCCTGTGGGACATGCCAAGCCTGATTTTTGGGATGTAAAAAAACCTCTCTCTATCCTAATGCCGTTCTTTTCCTTCCAGCCCAGTTTACATTACGTTTTGCCGGGTAGCTACTTGAGTGGTGAACGGAGTGGAATGGCGTTAACAAATTAGTTTTCTATGTTCAGTGTGATTGTGTAGATAGAGTGAGTGGCTACATGTACATTGTAGCAAGGTTATTTTCTCTTGTAGCTTGTGTTAGAAACTACTGACAGTTTAAAGACCATTTTCGTTTCTGTTGTGCACCAAGTTAGGGGAAGGGTTAACTGGTCTCAGAGGGGTTGTCTCACTACAAGGATCGCTTTTTATGTTAAAGATATAGCAAAAAAAAAGTCAATTTTTCAAAATTTTTATAAAGTAAGGGGGTTCTGGGGGGCCCCTGAAAAAGGAAGGCCATTCTGTTCCGAGTTTCAGAAAAAATATAAAGTTGTGGTTATGGGGGGTTCTATAATCGAAAAGAGGATATGTAAATTTTGGGGCCCCCAAAGACCCCCTAAATGAAGGTCTGCTATCTCCCTGGTGCCAGGGTTTGACATATGGGGACCGGGTGGATAAATTACTGAGAGTGAGCTGGCGACACCCGTTGTCGGGGTTCATGTTGGAACAAATGACAGAATGCATAGTAGGTGGAGAATCCAAAAGAATAATTTTAACCCCTTAACGACCTTGGGCGTATCCATTTTGGGGGTTTGGGGGGTTAACGACCGGCGTTGGGTACGTCCTAGGGTCGCGCAACCCTTAAAACAGAGTTCGCGCATTGGGCGAGGTGTCAGCTGTATATTACAGCTGAATCCCCCACCTCGGCCCCGCCCCGGATCGCTCCGGGGGGGGGGGGGGATAAAACCCCCAATTATCGGGACCATGGGTCGCAATAACTAAAGAGACCAGGGGGGAGACGCTTCCTCCTGCGTCTCTGTCGGGGGCAGCAAGCCACGGATCGGGCTCCGTGCAGCTCTGCCTCCCTACAGACTCCAGGAAGGGAGAGAATGCCCTTCGGGTTTTCTGTACGTCCCGCGCCCGGCGGCCCTGTGGGCACCCCCGGCTCGTGACTGAAGTTGTCATAGGAACCCCGTCTAGCAACAAGTATGCACGATTCCCATTTAATGAGAAAACTAAAGATCTCTCATTCAAATCCCCCTTGGGGGGAAAAATAAAAAAAAATGTGCAAAAAATGAAAAAAAGTAAAAAAAAAAAATGAAAAAAAGAAAACAAAACCGAAAAATAAAAAAAAATAGTTTTACCCCCCTTTTTTCCCTTTTCAAACCCAATCCCCCAAAAAAGATCAAAATAAATAAAAATACCCTATTTTGGGATGCCCCGTGCGTAAAAAAGCCCTATAAAACTTGTTTTTTTAA
>JAODAL010073070.1:0-14865 GCA_025379985.1 Phyllomedusa bahiana | reverse complement strand
GGGATTTTCAATGTCCATTTTCAAGAAAAATTTAATGGTTAAAATTTATACTGTTCTGGCACTTTTTAATTTGGGGGTCATGAAGGTTTAAAGGGCCCTTGCTGTGGTGCAAGAGGGGTTAGTGAAGGCCCTGGGGATTTTTTTTTCTGTGGCTTTTAAAACCCTAAGTGTGTTCCCTAAAAAATGTACATGTATCCTTTAAAAACTGTTTGGATTTAAATTTCCGCTTTTTTATCCCTTTTTTTGGGGTGTAAGAATAAAGGTTTTTGTTCCCCCCTCCTAGACTTTAATGGTCATGGGCGATAATCTATTACCCCGACTATGGGGTACTTATTGAAAAATTTGCCAAATATCGACTATCGCCCCAAATGAGATAGTCAACGAAAACCCTCATCACTAATAAAAGAAGAACTGTGATCTGAGTTTGACCCTGATTGAAAGGGGAACCAACCCCCACATCTTCCCTAGGGGAGAGTTTTTTTGAAACCCCGGGAAAATACTGAACAGGAAACCTGTTTTTATTGCAAAACGGGGTCGGTTTTTCCCCCAGCACTGACAACCTTTCAGATCACAGTCATGTTTCCCGCACCCCCAGCTCCCCCCTGCTCTATGCCCCTAAGTGATTTGCGGGGGCCCCAAAATGACAGGAAGAGCCAAATTAGCCAATAAAAATTTAAAATTTATCTGCAGATTTTTACCTAAAATATTGCAGTGATCGGAAATTTACAAATTAGCCTAAAAATTGTGCCGTTTTTCCCCTTTTTGTCAAATTAAAATCGCTCATCCTAGTGGTGAGGAGTTTATGGGGTGATGTTGGAGGTGGTGGGGGGCAATAGGTGGAGGTGGGGGGAAAGCAATGGGTTGGAATTTGGGTGGGGAGTTTATATGGTAATAGGAGGAAGTGAGGGGGCCAGGGGGTGATAGTTGGAATTGATAGGGGGTTTATGGGGTTATAGGTGGGAGGTTTTTTGGGGGGTAAATAATGGAGGTTATTTTTTTGTTTTGGAAGGATGAGAAAGGGGGAAAGCCCCAAAAAGCTTACGGGCCCCAATCCCCTTTGGGAGA
Organism: Phyllomedusa bahiana; assembly: GCA_025379985.1. Taxonomy (NCBI): domain Eukaryota; kingdom Metazoa; phylum Chordata; class Amphibia; order Anura; family Hylidae; genus Phyllomedusa; species Phyllomedusa bahiana. The sequence continues at coordinate 13,800 of JAODAL010073070.1, read as the reverse complement.
GCAGAGGACAAAATCCCCCTGGGAATTGTGCTGCGGTTTGTGGTCTGTACCCCTAGAATCAAAAATTTAAGGTTGAACTCTTATCCAAACCCCCCCAAAAAGTCACCCGCAGAAGGGAATTATTCAGTTTTTTTAACTGTCATTTTTTTTTTAATGTTTTTATTTTAAAACAGGCCCCCCCTTTGGACTATTTTTGGCCCATTGATAGATTGTTTTTTTTTTAAAAAAATTAGTAAAAAAAAGGGTTGTTTTTTGGGGATGTGTTTTTTAATTTAAAAAATTTTTTTGTTTGTTAGGGGGTCTTTTTTTTTTTTCATTTCTTTCCCAGTGGGGTAATAAAGTTTGCAACCATCTAAATCACCCTCACCTGAACAAGTTTGAAACAGTCAGGAAAACCCCCCCTGCTAGTTGTTTCCCTTTAATAGAAAATTTCAAAAAAAAAAAAGGCATAGATTCCCAGCTTTTCAAATCCTTTTCTGTATAAAAATTTTAAAAAGCAGAAAACTTTTTTTTTTCTCCTTGTTTTAAAAAAAAATCCATATTTCACAGAAAATAAAACATAATAAAAAATGGGCAACCCCACAAACAGTTTTCAGACGGCTTTCTTATTCATAGAAAACTTACTAAAAAAAACCCCATCCCCCCTTAAAAAAACTTTAATAACCCCAAAACCCACATGCTTCCCCAAATTACTATCATTTCGGGTTGCTGTCCCATGGTGATTTTTGTCAGCAAAAAAAGGTGAAAAATAATCTCCTGTCACTAAAAACCAGAAACCCAAAATAAACTTTGGGTGCTGGGAAAGCGGGGTTTTCCCCTCTAATATTAGGGGCATTCTGGAGCAGCTGGGGAGCGGGTATTTTTAGGGGGGAATTGACCATTTTAATAAATTTTTCCACCCTGATTTATCGGCTGCACTGTCAGTTTTCCTTTGGCTTTTAAAAAAAATTTTGGCCCTCCAGTCTTTTTTTTTTTTTTTAAAGTAATTTATTTTTTGGAAAATTTTAAAAAATGGCAACTATTTGTAATCATTACACTGGATGTCGGGTTTTTAAACCCTCTCAATAAATAAAAAATTTTTAAGGGAAAAAAAAACAAGGGGGGGGGGGGCCCCCCCTTTTTTCCCATAACCAGCCAAGTTAAAATTTTGACATCCCCCCACTGATACTTAGAAGGGGAAGGTCAATGTATACTGGTCCCCCCAAAATCTGAAAAAGGGGAATCAAAAACCTTAAGGGTCCGCTTCTGATGATAACCTGGCTCTTCCCAGTACCCATAGTGCATTGGGAACTGGGGTAATAGTGACTGGAGGTTAGTGTCAGTCTTGTGGTGACCAAAAATCATTCTGGCTGACAACAAGCCCCAAAAGTTTGAAAATGAAGAGGGGGTCTGTTAGACATCTTCATTACTAACTTTGGAAATTTAAAAAGGGGAAATTTAAAAACGACCACAAAACACAAACTTTTTTTGACTAAACCCCCCCGAAAAATTTCCTTTTAAAAAAAAAAAATTTGACCCAAGGTTGATCCAATTTTGTCCCCCAAAATCCAAAGTAGTTAAAAAGGGGAAAATCTGTAAAATAATAAACTGTTAATAAACCAAAAAATTACAATATACAAATACATATGTGAACCGCCTATTCAGCATGCAGAGGGAAATTTGGGGGACACCCATCGCACAAAGGTAACCCCCCAGGTTTCCCTGATAGGGAAAAATGGGGGAAAAACCTTGGGGGATGGAGTGGGCACCCGGGGTTCCTTTTATCTGGAAAAGGCTGTTCCCGCTTCGCCCCCCGCACCTGTCAAACCCGTCCCCCGGGGAACCGACAGAGACAAAGGGGAGGGGGAAAGGGGGACAGGGAGCAAAGGGAAAACTCCTGCCCATGTGCATATCTTAGCATGTCCCGAAAAGGTCTTGCGTTCTGCATAGCTAGACTCTTGCAGTCTAGCTGCGGAGGCCACCTCCCGCCCTTTTTACCTGCCATTTTACAGATGCACAGAAAGTAAAAAAAAATTGTCCAAAAAATTTAATCTTGTTTTTTTTCCCCCTTTTTAACCATTTTGGGTTTGGGGAAAGGGGTGGGGGGTGGGGGGGGGGGGGGGAAAAATTCTTTTTTTCCCCCAAAAAATTCATTAAGCTTTTCCATCCTTCCCTGTTTTTCTTTCCAAAATACATTATAAAGGAAAAACCCAAACCCCCCTTCCAAAATTTTCCCCCAAACAACCCCCCGAAAAAATTGATTTCTAAAATTTTTTTTTTTTTATTGCTCCAATTTGGGGGTTTTGTGGGAAGGGTACATTAAATGCTTTTTCTTGTTTAAAGTTCTTCTTACTTGTTCCTCAGCTGAATGTCCATTCATCCCGATGACTAGAATTGTGCCAGTTGGGTTATAACACAGAGGTTGCTTTATTTTCAACGCAGACACTTAGACATACAGCCAAGCCTGTATTAAAACAAATTAACCAAATCCAGTAAGCTTAATAGAGTTTTCTAGGGCAAAAGGGTCAGCTTTTAATGTAACCTATAACCTTGCCTTAAGCAACTGTGTCTTCATTCCTTGCCGTTTTCCCGCATACTGGTAAATTTATTGCCATAGCATGCTGTTTGGGTGTTTACTATGGGTGAGTGAAATTACATTGGGGTTTGCTGAAAGAAACATTTTCAAAACCCGGAGCCCGCTTTGACCTCTTTCCTGTCTACATAAAATCTTACTATTAAGTAGTTCCATTGTGTACCTTATAAAGCCTACATGATAATATGAGAACATCCACACCATTTGTAAAACTTTTCATTTCTGGAATATATTATTATGCCCACTTATAATGGTTCTTAACTTTTTTGATTCATGGACTCCTTTGGCAGTTTGGTAAAAAACCCAAATGGGCCCCCCTTCTCAAAATGTAGCTGTAGATCATTTTATAACACTCAGAATAAGCATGCATGAAAAAATTTTGTATTTAAGGGGGTCTACTTAAAAAAAGCAATAAAATTTCCATTTAAAACAATTTAGGGAAAACAGTCAAAAAAAATCAATTTATCTTTTTTCCCCATTATTTGTAAAAGGCACCCCCAATTTATAATAAAATTTTTTCCCATAAACCACTCCTCCATGATTGCCTTGTATTTAACTCCATTCATCTTCCCATAAACTCTGAGCAGCTTGGGAAGCTTCTAAATCAAAACATTCCCACAGCATGATGCTGTCACCACCATGCTTCATGGTGGATATTATGTGTTCAGGTTTGTGAGTAGTGTTGGCTTTCGTCCTAACATAGCATTTGGCATTTAGGCCAAAAAGTGACATTTTGGTCTCATTTGACCAAAGCATCTTCTACTACATGCTTGCTGTGTCCCCTACATAGGTTTTTGTAAACTGCAAACAGGTCTTCTTGTGACGTTTTCAAAAAGGGCTTTCTTCTTGACAGTGTTCCATAATTTGTGGGCAGATTCTCCCACCTGAGCTGCAGATCCTTGCAGGTCCTCCAGAGTGACCCTGGGCCTGTTGACTGCTTCTCTAATTAGTGCTCTCCTTGTCTGGGCTATTAGTTTAGGTGGACGGTCATGTCTTTGAGCTATACTATTTCCATTTACAGATGATTAATTGAACAGTGCTCCATGAGATATTTAGAGCTTGGGCTAAAAAGACAAACCCTGCAATGCCTAGCCCTGAGCTGTCTGCTGTGTTCTTTGGTTTTCACGATTCTGTTTGTTCACTAATGTTCTCTAACAAACCTCTGATGCATTCACAAAACGGCTATAGTTATACTGTTAATAATTAACATTCAGATGTACCCTCTTTACTGATTAGGTGACTTCTAAGGGTATGTTCACATGATGTACTGCAAGCTCGCACTAATACGAGCGTACTCCCGCGGGCGCCGCCGGCCCCGCAGACATGCATTACTCGCGGTGCATATTTGTCGCAAATAATTGACATGTCACTTATCTCCCCGCGCGTACAATACAATTGTATTGTACGAGCAGGGAGAGGAGGCGTAATCCATAGTTCTCTATGAGAGCTATGGATTACCATAATTATGGGGCGTATTGACCCGCGTATTAAGCGCAGTATGCAGCAAAATACGCGGCGAAATGCGCCCCAAAATAAACCATGTGAACATACCCTAAAGGTAATTGGTCACACTACATTTTATTAAGGTGTATCAGAGTACAAGGGGCTAATACATATACACGGCACACTTTTCATTTTTTTAATTTGCAAAAATTCGGAGAAGCTCGTATCATTTTCTTTGCACTTTGTTCTTCACACAAACCGTATTTCACAAGTGTAATTGTGAGCCGTTTTTTGGATGCAATTACATCCATAAAAATAGGTGATGTCAATTCTTGAGGCATTTTTTGCTCGTAAAATCCTCATAGGAAATGATGGGCATAGGATTTTTCAAAATGCGCTTCAAAATATGCTCCAAAATACGCTTCAAAAAACAACTGCAATCAGGCATTTTTTGAAGCTGATTTTAACCCCTTAAGCCGAACGCCTGAAAAGTACTTAATGACAGCACATATTTTTAGTTTTTACCTCTTTGCGTTTCAACAGTTGTAACTTTTTTTATTTATTCAGTGACGCAGTTGTATGAGGCTTCGTTTTATTTGGGACAAGTTGTACTTCTTGGGGGAATAGTTTAAGTTCACTTATAAATTATTGCAGAATTTTTTTCAAATTTTTTTTTTTTTTTCACCATTCCCATTTCACACTTAAAGGGGTTTTGCCACGATGTAATGTTGAAGTGGGATCCTCCAAAATGGGTATTTAATCACTTTTCTAAATATATGTGATTACAAAAAGTGAAGCCTGTAAGAGGTACAGCATTGCTCAGTCCCCCTTAGTTACCTGAAAGCTTACATTATACACGACCAGAGGAGCTGACAGGAGGTGATCTGGCCGCGCTTGCGTGTTTGCACTTCTTATCTGTTGACAGGGAACATGAAGGAGCTTTCAAGGGACTGTGGAGAAAGTGCAGTGTATGAGTCTGTCTGCTGTATAGAGTTTTGTATTGTAATATTATTACAACACTATTGTAATGTTATTATTTGAGTAAACTTTTGAGACGCTCCCTTCTTCCTCACTCTCTGCTCACCCCCTCACTCACACCCCTACAGTGTTCATGACTCAGCATGATTTGTTTATATTCTCCCCTGAGCTGATAAGGAGGTAAGGGACTCGCTTCATGGCAAAACCCCTTTAATAACTTGCTAGATTCCACAGGTTATTACGGATATGTGGATACCTCATATGTATAGGGTTTTTTTTTTTTTGTGTGTGTAATGTATGCACAATTATTTTTTAGTAAATATTTATTTTTATTTATTTTATTTTATTTATTTTTTCTACACCTTATGTTTTTTACTTTTTTTTCAAATCCCTTGAAGGGATGTTTTACACTTTTTTTTATACCTAGAAAATGTATTAGCATATTCATATATGCTAATTCATTATAATCTGTGTCAGTTTGACACAGGCAGTGATGGGGGCAGCACACAGTCTGGTCCCCAGCACTGTGCAACCGTTCCCTGGGCTCTGTCGGGTCACTGTGAGTCCCGATCACCCGACAGAGCAGGGGAAAGCCCTTTGAATATGCTGAGGTCACGAACCGTGGCGATCAAAGGCTTATGTGTCGGGGGCTGCAAACCCCAATGTCTGCAGTGATGTCAAAAGATGTCGCTGCAGATGAACGACCTGCACGTCAAAAGTCGGCGGGCGGTCGTTAAACAGTTAAAGGGGTTGTGTGAGAGCATATAATAGATTAATACTAAGTATAAGCAATAAACCTGCGTCACAATCCAGTGTGTGAACCACTTACAGACACTGTTATATTGTATATTATTACCATATTGGATCTTTCTCCTCACTGGGCCAGTGGGCTGAGCTACAGTTGCTAGGCATGCTGTATGAAAATACATTTCCAACAACAGCTGTTTCATCCCAACTGAGCTATAGATTCTATATACTATATCCACACCTAATTATATAAATATATACATGTTTGTGTATACAGCCCTCAATCTCCTTTCTACTCTGCAGAACCATCCCTCATACCGCAAGTCTGTCAGACTGACTGAGCACAGCACAAGTTAAGTTATGTCAGTCAGCATAACCAGGAAGTAACTCACAGAGCCTGTCCTACTTCCTACTTTTTAAATTTGCGCCACGACGCCATTTTATGCAACCAGTAACTTTTTTGTACTAACACCTTTGGATGTCGGTGCATTTTTTGCGGGCTGAAGTGTACTTTTTTTTGCTAGCAGTTTGATTGCGTGAGACTTTCTTGATCCCTTTTATTCCAGTTTTTATGGGACGTGAAATGACCAAAAAAACGCAATTTTGGCGTTTGGAATTTTTTTTATTCTATGGTGTTCAGCGTACGGGATAAATGATGTTATAGTTTTATAGATCGGACTTTTTCGAACGCGGCAATACAAAATATGTGTAACTTTTTTATTATTATTTTTTTATTTGTAAAATGGCGAAAGGGGGGGGTGATTTGAACTTTTAATACTTTTTTTTACACTTTAAAACTTTTTTTTTTTTTTACTGTAACATTGAGTTCCCCTATGGCACTTCACCACTAGGGGGCGCGATCGTTAATACAGCCTAATGCATTGCATAGACAATGCATTAGGGTGTACCAAGATGGCAGTTTCCCCACTTCCTGCCTGGGGCCAGAAGTGGGGAAATTCAAGACATGGCAGTGTCAGAGGCCTTCACAAGGCTTCCCTCTGCCATGTTAGCCGATTGGAACTCGGCGATCTCACTGCTGATGTCCCGATCGGAGTGCAGAAGGGTACATGGCACCCTTTTTAATTCATTTAGGGGTTAAACAAATGGTTAAACTAAGGGAACTGTCCTATGCCAAAATCTGGTGCAGTCTGCAAAGACCCAGCGCTTTTGTATGCGCCAATTCTACTGATGCATGACAATACAGAGTTCGACGTAACGCCACGTTTTTGAATTTGTCCAGCAAAATGTGCCAGCAAACTGATGTATCAATCCATACCAACTTCATAGCAGCGAGGCTGAGACATATTTTGGCGCATCCACTCTGTGTGTTACTCTTTGGTGCATAAATGTGTCTCACAACAACACACATTTATAAAGTGCTGTGAGACACTTCTATACATACTGACCAATGCTACACTAACTTACTGAGAAGCACGACTGTCGAGGTGGCACCACTTTATATCCCCCAGTGTGGAATTTATGAAGACACATGTTAACTGTTGATGTTAATGGAAATTGTGTTTTTTAAAAGGGTTTGTCCAGGTTAAAAAAAATAAATAAATTATGCTACCAGCAGCTTTTTAATCTAAAAGAAACTCATACTCCCCTTTCCCCTCACATTGGTTCCAGTGAGGCACGGTCCTCCCTCTCTGTGTCACTGCCTGATGTCACCATTCTGACAGCTCATTTATGGACATTGATGTCAGGCAGTGGTACTCTGCAGCCAATCTGCTTGTTTGGCAGAAGCTTTAAGTAAACAGAAAACAGGATGAAAGAGATGCTGGTGCACTGTTGGTTCCAAGATGAGAAAAGAGATAAGAATAATTTTTTTAAAAATGGCGCCATCATCATAAAAGTATTTTATTTTAAATAGACGGGTGTAAATTTGGCTTATCTTTCAGTGCAAATTTATACCACTAAGGCCCACATGTATGAAAACTGTCTAGGTCTAAAATTCACTTTGTTGCCCATAACAGCCAATCACAGTGCCCATTTAATTTCATATGGTGCTCTGGAAAAATGAAAGGGGCGCTCTGATTGGTTGCTATGGGCAAAATAGTGAGTTTAGACCTAGACAGTTTTCATACATGTTGCCCTAAATTCTAGTAAATATGTTGAACTGTAGAGGCCATTCCCCTCTGGTATGTTGTCCCACCCATATGATTGAGTAGCGTCAACAGAGTTGTATAAAAATTCCAGAAACTCACAATTTTCTGCGCATATAAGGCTTGTACAAAGGTTTGCAACGTTTGTATACCAGAAATTGGCATACATAGCCCCCCACAGTGTAGTTATCTATAAATGATCAATTCTAGTAAAACTAACAGATATCTCTTTACAACATTAATTGTATCACTAACTTAAAGATAACCTAGAAAAGCTATAAATATGTTAAAAACTAAAGGAGGCCATTGCAATGCCAAAGTTACTATAAAAGGCTATTCAATACATTTGCCTCTGCCAGACAAAGTAGTGAAGGTAAATGTCAGAAAAGGGTAAAGGAACAATTGAATTTACCTCTCTGAGGACTCTTGGGTGTAATCCATTTTTGGTGTCTTATTCAAATTTGGACTATATCTGAAATGTGTCCGATCAGGTGAGACCTTTAGTAATCACACTGTTCATCAAGCCCTTTTTCTTCTTGGTGTACACAGAATGCATTTAATTATTTCATAACCAAATACTTCACTGCTTACAAATATAGCAAAGATCAACTTGACAGATAATGCAACATGTTATCATAGCACAGAATGGTATGTGTACTTTGTAAGTGCTTTTCAATGGTCTTTGCTTACAGATCAGGACAACATCTGGCTCTAGTCTTTCTGACCAACATAAAAAATAAACAGAAATACCAAATAACTTTTTTGCGTTGTGAGAAACCAGCTTAACATTTCAGCCCCCATTGGAAAAACCATCAGCATATTTGGCTTCCAGTACCATCTCTACGCTGATGGCACTCAACTACTCGTACACCTGGTTCCGTGACATCACTCCTGCCCTGCTACAAAACAGTGACTGTCCATTGTCTCTGACATCATGTTCTCCTTCTACCTTAACCCCCTCCCTACTATTTCTCTCTCAGTGTGAGGTGCTACCATAACTCCTAGGCAGCAGGCCCGCATTCTTGGGGTTATACTAGATTCTGATCTGACCTTCTCTCCCTATATTCAATTCCTTGCCCGCTCCTGTCACCTGCAACTCAAGAACATCTCCAGAATCCATCCTTTTCTCACTGTGGAAACAACTCAAACTCTCATTACTGCTCTTATTCTTTCTCATCTTGACTACTGTAACTCCATGCTTATCAGTCTACCTCTCTGTAAACTCTCCCCTCTTCAATCTGTCCTGAATGCAGCAGCCAGGCTCATCTTTCTTTCCAGCCGCTATACTGATGCTTCTACCCTGTGTCAGTCACTGCACTGTTTGCCCATTCAGTACAGAATATAAGTTAAACTAATCACTCTCACCCATAAAGCTTTCCACAGCGCTGCACCCCCTACATCTCCTCTCTCATCTGTCTACCACCCTACCCAGATCTCAGATTGCATGCTTCAGTCATCCAAATCCCATGTCCGTATCCAAGATTGCACAAGTGCTGCACCAGTTCTTTGGAACTTGCTACTGCGGGCAATCAGGCACATTCATAAGGCTGTGTCTACATGGCAGAGGACAAAAATATGACCTGAGGACCAAATCCTAAAAACGTTCATAAGACTGAGTTTTTTGTCCACTGCCTGTTAAAAGCTGCTAAAAAAAAGTCAGTATTTTGGGGCATATTTGGTGCGTTTTTTGGCGCTTTTTATTTGCAAAAATTCACAGTATTAGTTATGCTGTGTATCTCTGCAAAAAACACGGCAAAAATTATCAAAAACACGGCAAAAAACATCATCCACTTTATATAGACTCCAATAGTAAATTTTCTGCCCTGTTCTGGTGTTTTTGCAACATGTTTCAAAAAATAACCAGCAAATAAAACGAGCTGAAAAAAAAAATGTACGGAGGAGACAACAGAACGTTTTCACTATACAAGTCTATGGGACCTCTTTCAGTCATTTTTTCAGCATTTTTTTTTTTTTAATGAAAAACGCTGAAAAAATAGACTACTTTTTGTGCAGTGAAGACATAGCCTGACCTTCATGGTTTTAAGAGTGCCTTGAGAATACATCTTCTTAGACAGGCCTACCAAGATCTCTAATTGCTACCCCCCACATTCTGTCACACACATTTCTGTCATTTCACACACTTGGGCACTCACATGCACTTATCTGTATATAGATGTAATGTCTGGGTGGCAGGTTCATCCAATTTTTATGTAAACCACCCCATATTTATTTAACATGGCTGAACCATTATGTAAACCAAGCACTTCTCACCTTTTGTCTCACCCCTATAACCTAATACATTGTAAGCTCTTGTGAACAGAGCCCTCCTACCTTGTGTTTGATCTGTAAGTAGCTTTTAGGCTATGTTCACACGGCTTAAAATGGGCTGTATTTCGGACCGTAATTACGTGCCGGAGTGTGCCAATTACGGGCCGAAAACGGCCCATTCATTACATAATTCACAGTTCTCATAAGAACTATTGATTACGTCTCCCCCCCGCCGCGAACACCCTAGCATGATTGTCTATTGGCCGGGGAAGTGCCGCCCCCCCTCACTCCCCCGCTCCCCCCCGCCCCGTCCACACGGTATTGCGGGCGAAATTTTCCCCCAAAGTTAAGCCTGTGAACATAGCCTTATGTTAAGTTGTGTTTTTTGTCTGTAAGTATACCTGCTATATAAATAAAGTTTATTGTTATTATTATTAAGGTTTGTGTTTTGCACACATAGTTTGCAACCAGTTTTTATGTTTATTCAGTGTTGTTTTTTGGAAGACATTTGGACAGTGCTGTGACAGAAAACTGTTGTAGCCCTGTCAGACAAATGTATGAATAATCGTACACAAAAATCGACGCAGTCTGCACTAGACACAACACTTCTGAATACGCTAAGAATGCGCCAAAGTTTGGTGCAAAACTTCTATATAAATGAATACTATGACTGAGAAAAGTTTGGTGCATAACACTCCTTGCGCATTCTACTTGCATACAGTCATATTTTATGCTCCTTTATATCGATTTAGAACTGTCAGGATTTTTACCTGATGAAGTGAGCCAGGACCACTCACGAAACGTGTAGTTTACCTTTTTATTGTTTCCTGGCTTAAATAAATGCTGACAGTTTATATAGCTAATGCCTAGTGTTCAGTTTAATTTAAGCTTTTTCTTACATTAGCGCTGGTATATCTTTTGTGCAGCTTTTTTACTGCGGTGTGTATACTGTTCGAGCCGTGGAGACTTCTTTGATGCAAGAGCCCGCACGTGTATTCTCGAAAAAAAAAGGTCAGCTTCTGTTCAGACCCTATGAGGTTCTAATGCACTTATGAGTTGTATCATTTGTAGTACAACCTTTCCAGGTGAACAAAACCACTTATTTCAGGTAGATTCCTAGTATTATTGCATAGCAGGAAACATAGTGCAAACCACTTCTAGAAAAAGTGGATTCTAACTTTTTAAATAAACAAAACAAACAACACGTTTCCGACCATGTGCACTTCCTCAGATTCATCTGGAAGCGCACATGACATGATCAAAACTTTGCAAACAATACAAAAAACAAAAATTGGTCAGCATATGCATGACAATTTTAAAGGAATTGGTGTAGGTGCACACTGGCGTGGCAGCAAAGCTATGCAAACAGAATACAATATCAGCAGCACATTTGTGAGATACTGTATTTTTAATACATTGACAACTGGGCATTACCGTTCTGTTTGTCAAAAGGGTATATCCCGTTACAATTCAGCAATGTTAGTAATGATTATACATTATCAGGGTGTGTAGGGCTTGTCCCCAACATTTAAGAACCTCTGATCTGTTATATTTTCTACATATATTCTGCCACATGCACAGTCCTGTAGTCACAGAATGAGCAAACCACTCATTTAAACTTGTGATTATAAAATTTTATATTACAGTCATTTATTTCCTGCAGCCTGTAATTCCACCTACCTGACTCCTAGATAGTCTGCTTTTTCTGATATGAATACAAAAATACTTTTGTTTTCTCAAGATCATTCAATGTTACCTGCAGGTTTAAGGTAACTGACATGTAATTTTTCAGTTTTTTAGTCCAAAAATATTTCTGGTGCTTTCCATTAGTCTAGTTCTGGACCAACAGTGATTGTGACTACTTTTTGGAGACAACAGACTATCATGAAATGAGGAACATTGTCAGGAAGAGCCCGCGCCCACTCGAGGGTCAACGCCGACTTGGGTTAAATCGTGCTTGCACTCCCCCTAAAGGTGCCAAAGCAGCCGATATGGTTCCCCATCCCGGGCAACACAGAACTTGCCAGCCTGGTAGACTGCACTATTCCTATTATTAACGTAAGCCCCGGGTCCTTACAGATTAAAAGGCCAAAACCAGCCCAGGGGGATAATTAAAGATCGAGAAAAGTGGACCGTGAGATCAAGACAACAGACTAACACAGTATTAAAGTTTACCTATTTAATCGCCTTGTGAGTGAACTAGGCAAACAATACATACATAGGGGTATAACTACACAGATATTGGTCAAAGGTGCAAATACGGATATGGTTACCGAGAAAGAGGCAGCGAGATGTGTCCACCTTAGGGGGGCCTTGTGCGGGGCCAATAGGGGGGTGAATGGGGCCCTTGCTCCTCTTTTGGGATGCCCGGGAATGCTGGTGCAGGTACCCCCCCTCCAATAGAGGCAAACACTGGGCCCACTTGGGCTTCAACATAACTGTATTGGGACATCCCACATCGCACCCCCTTAACCCCCTCGCCCACCCCTCTATGCCCCTGGGAGGCACACTCTCCTCCCTCTCGGGCCATGCGGGTTTTAAAATTTGGAATAAAATGGTTCAAATTTACGCAGGCATTGGGGCAGAACCAAGCCCCGGATACCATCAGAACTGGATGGGCCAAGCTACACTTGGAAAACCGACTTTTTCTTCTTTTTCCCTTTTTCCAGCCTTTCGTTTTTCCCTGTCTGTGTGCCCTACAAATGCGGGAGTGGCAGATATGCATGTGGGAAGTTTTATGTTTAAAATATGAAACTGGGGGGGTTTCCTGTACAGGGTTTTCTATAATTCCTTAAAAAATAGCAGCGAAATTTCAATCGCCTTCCCTTTGTTGCTTGGGTCGGGGACTCGGCCCCTGGGCAAGGTGCTAACGAAATAAAATGAGAATTAGTTTTTTTTTTTTTTTTTTTTGCATTTCCAAAGTTTATTAAGGAAAAAAAATGTGGAACAATACAAGTGTCATCAAAATGAAAGCAGTATCAATACCAATGAAATAAAATGTGATAATGGGAACACAGTGGGAGGCAACCTAAAATTACCACACTATAAATACCTTAAAAGAGAAGTCAAAAAGACGCAATAAAAAAAAACATAGCACAATAACGGCCGCAGATGATGCGGCACCCCACAGTATGCAGCACATAAGTAAATAGCAAAAAAATATATAACATACAAGTGTTTTCCACAAAAACTAATGAAACATTTTTCCCGGGTTTTCTTAGTCAGGGTGGGAAGGGGGGGGGGGGCTCAGAGGCCCCCATATCAGCCCCGAGTAAACTAAGATTAGGACTAAGCCCCCGCCGTATACAAAAAGACAAACAAGCAACATTCCACATAAACACCTGCATTCATACGGGGGGAAGGGGGGGGGGAAGAAGACCAAATGGAAGAGGCAAATAAGAGAAGGCTGGAGTTTAGAGGGTTAAGGACCCACTTGTCTAAGTGGGGAAGGGTGCGGGGAAAGGGGGAAGGCAATCTTGAATTTACCAAGATGCCCATGTCCGGTTCAGGTTTAACCCGCTCTTTCCCCCTCGAGCAAGGGTTCTTCTATTGTAAACATGGGGGAACCTCCGTTACCACTCTTTTAATTGTGGGGGGGGCCGGCGTTTTCAGCGCCCGGGAATAATGGTCTTAGCCGACTGCAGGAGATGCTAAGTAGAGACTTTTTTAATTGGAGGCACCTATGTC
>JAODAL010073069.1:0-14865 GCA_025379985.1 Phyllomedusa bahiana | reverse complement strand
CAAAAAAAAACAACAACATCATCAACATCTAAACCGCTGGCAATAAAAATGAGTACACCCAACGATTATGGGGGGGCGTGTCTGGGCGCGGACCAAGATGGCTGTGTGATCCTTCAGCTCTGCAGCCTGGCCGAAAACACTGGGGGCAAAGACGGTGTTTTACCTGACACACGGGAGAAAGGCGAGAACCAGAGGACTTGTGACACCCAGGCACTCTTGTGCCGTTTTTCTGTTCCGGGGAGGTTTTTTTTCCCCGGTTTCCCGGGGAAAAGACTTGAGGGGCTGGTTCCCTGGAAGCGGGGGGGTTTCGCACAGGGAGGGGGGGAGCCTGCGCGCCATTTTAGAACAGCCGCGGCCACAAGGAGATAAAGCCTGCAACCTGCTAAAAGGAGGTGAGAGGCACCCACCAACAGTGTCGGACGAGCCTGGGTGCAGCCTGCGCCTGTGAGCGGGACTGTTTCCAAACAGGAGCTTGGACCCCGAGTTTTACCCAGCTGTGCTGCAAAAAACGCCATAACCCCCCAGTGCCGCCGGAGGAGATCAGCGGCGCTCTCGACGCCTGCACCGCCAGTCAGCCTGCTTGGAGCCGGAAAGTGAGTCTCTTGGAGGGCGCAGTGACGGTCCCGGTCCGTATCCGGTAAGAGTGTCGGGGCCAAGGGAGGGTGAACCGCGGCCATTGCAGAAGCGCTGTGTCATTCTTTTTTGCAAAGAAAAAAAGGGAAAAAGAAGGGAAACTTTCTTTTTTTTTTAGTGTGGTGCAAGACCAAAGGAAGCGGCCGGGGATTATATTATGCAGAACTAGCTACAAGTCATTTGGTCACTTCATTAATTGGCTCTGCAACCTAAAGACCCTGCTTAGTACTACTAGTACCTAGGCCCTGTTACCTCTTGGCTGTAATAAAGGGACAGAAGTATAAGAATCCTTCTATGTATGGCTCTTGCACTGTAGTTTTCCACAACTACTCTTGTCAGTCTGGCTAAACTCCGCAAAATTAGAGGTTCTCAACAACAAAATACGTCAATTCAGCTAAAAGGGCCAAAACATTGATTGTTTCTTTAAATCATCTGCGGACATTTCTTGTGGTCGCATTCCTTCCTCACATTCCTCCACAGTAGCATTAAACTCACATTCTATTGCTACAACGACACTAGCTGCTGATTCTGAAACTGGTGGTACTCCTCCAACGTCACCATAACTGGCTTACCCAGCTAAGATACCAACCCTTGCTTCTCAAGAATCAGAGTCTTCATATTATACTTCAAATCCGGCTTCCCAAAGCATCTCTAATATCTCAATAAAAGGATAGCCACCTTTAAAAAACCCCAAAACCCCCGGGACGCAAAAGAAGGGAGGGGGAGGCTCTGACCTAGGGCCACACTGGTCGATCCCCCAGATGAGAAACGACCAAACGTTGATGCTCTCACACAGAGAAACCCTATGGACTAATGGGGATCTTCCCAATCTTTAATTGAAGATATGAATGTGAGCCACCATCTCCAGTTCTAAGCAACAAAGGAAAAAATATCTTTTGTCATTTGCCACAAGAAAGGGGCTTTCAAAAATTGGTCAAAGGGTTTTTAGGGATGTTTTTCCTCAGAAAAAACACTATCCGTCAAGATCTTCAAGCAATCGGGAGCCCATTGTTTTTGGAGGTAGCTCACGATGAGCAAGGAAATAGTATCACATCTTCAATCCCAGGGACGTCTCAAGTTTAAAGCTCACGGGGACTACCAACCACCTAGAAAACCTTGACAAAACCCGGTCCCGCAATACCTCCGGGTTGGGGTCTACCTGGATTGTCCCGAAGATAACGACACCCTTTAAATAACTTTTCAAATCTTCTGGAAGAACCCGCGACACACCAAATAAATTTGGACAACCCACAGAGCCTTGAAGCCCAAATCTATCACTATGCTTCCAAGGAATGTAGTGTGCTGCATCCATGATTTTGAAATAAAAGAGCGAATCCTGGCAAAAGCTAGGACAATGAAGACCATGAATTTGATGGTGCCACTGTCCAAATATATCCAGATTTGTTTTGGGGCTAACCTTTTAATAAAAGAAGATTTTTAAAAAACCCCTTCTTAACGATTTACCCAAAAAAAAATACCGATGGGGGTTCCCCATTCATGTTAACTGCTTATAAAGGGGGAGATTGCTACTTTACGCTCTCGGACGCCCTCCCGCCCTTTGCTCCGTCTTGCATCTCCATCCCGCCTTCACAGTTTGGGAACAAGATCTCCCCTCGTCATCTCTTCCCCGGGTTGGGAAAACGGTATCCAAAGCGGCGAAAGCCCCTTACAGTCGAAAAGTGGCCCGGTACACCTTTGCGCCCGAATTCTTCACCAAAAAAGGACTTTTTGTGCCCTGTGAAAGTGTCGATTGGGATTTGACTCACCGAGAAGATGGAGTAATATTTTTTTTCCGTGTCAGGTTCATTAACATGCAAAAAATTGTGTAATATTTGCCCCCAAGATAAAAATTTTTAGGGCATGTATGTGTTTTTTTTTTTTTGTTTTTTTTTTCTTCCCCTCTCCTTTCCCTCTCCTTTATTATCTTATTCTTTTTCCTTTATCCCATCCCTTATTATGAATGCCGAATTTTATCTTCTTTTGTCGAGGCTCCCACTTGAGTGGCCCAACACTTTTCTCTCCCCATAGGGCTATTTTACATGTGAGAAAATTTTTCTTTTTTTTTCATCCTCCTTTTTTAAAAATACCCTATCCAAGCATTTCTTGTTTTGGGTAAAGGTGTGGATATACCCCCAAATTTTTAACCGGTTAGCCCCGGGTTGTTAATTTTTGTTAAATTGTTGTGGTGTCTTCCCTTACCCTTGTGTATTTTGTCTGGGTCTCGTATTGTCCGTACACTGATTGCAGTATTAATGATGTTTAACATTGCTTTCCACTCCTTCCTACTTTTCAAAGGCTTTTAAATTGTTTCCCTTTAAGTCAAGGGGCTAAATTCCAACGAAAACGTAAAATTTTTGTTACTGAGCTTAAAAATTGAAGGGGGAAAAGCCTTTTTACAAAAGACTCACTTTGACAAGCAGGGAAATTTTACTTTTGCCCGACATTTATTTCCTCAGGCCTTTATAGCATTCAAAACAGAAAAAAAAGCTGGGTGGCTATCTTGCTGTCGAAGTGTGTCCCTTTCCCAAATAACACAATTTATTGTGATGTCAATGGAGATTTTTCTTATTTCACGGCCCCTTAAAAGGGTTGCCATGATCTTGTAAGTTTTTTGCCCAAATACATCGCAAATTATTTTCTTTAAAAAAGTGTTTTTTAGGTTTTCAAAGGGTTTTTCCCCCCAAGTTTTAGTGGGGGGGATTTTAATCTTGCTTTTTTGAAAACCCAAAACAGGGTTAGGTGTGTCTAGAGCTGTGAAAATTCCCCGCAGGTTTGACTGTCCAGGGGTTTTGGAAGCTTATCCGAAAACACGTTTTTTTTGATCTATGGAATAGACCATCCAGGGGGAGCGAAATTTTCTTTCTACTCGGCCCCATGCCAGTCTCATTCTAAGATTGACTATTTTTTCGGGAACATTATTGCATTGAGGCGAATGGCAGGGAGTGAGTTGGGGTCAATTACGTGGTCAGACCAAGCCCCCTTGACTTTAGTCTTGAAGCTGGATGATGTCCCAACGCGACGTTGCCACTGGCGCCTGAATGAAAATCTTGTAAAAAATACAAAATACAGGGAGGAAATCCGCAAACAGATTATAGACTATTTTAATAATAATAATGGCACAGTTTCTTCGCCTTTTACACTCTGGGAAGCGCATAAAGTGGTGTTGAGGGGTTGCTGTATTTCCATTGGTACTAGAATTAAAAAAGATGCGAATGCAAGGCGAGTTACTTTGCAGACGCAGCTTACCACACTACAAAACCAGCTATCTCGCACACCATCCCGGCGAATTCTTAGGCAAATAGTTGAGGTACGATCCCAGTTACGGGCATTGGAAATTGGTAAAGTGGATAAATTATTGCTCTATACTAGGCAAAGATATTATGCAAGAGGTAATAAACCTCATACACTGTTGGCCAGACAACTACGGGAGGATACATACCAACGTACCCCCCATGCCTTGAAAGGAGCTAATGGCCAAATTACATATGACCCTGAAGAGATAGCACAGCTTTTTCGTGCTTATTTCTCAGCTTTATACTCCCTCCCAAACGTTGAGGAATCAAAAATTTAATACCTTTCTAACATCTTGCAAGTTGCCATGCTTACCCAGTGAAGCTGTAGATGCGTTAAACGCTGAAATTACGGCGGAGGAGGTAGCGGAGGTAATTAAACAGCTGCCGAATGGTAAAGCTCCGGGACCTGATGGCCTGACATACTTATATTACAAAACCTTTAGCCCCGAATTATCCTTATACCAAATACAGTTGTATAACGCTATGTTGACTGGTACTTTTGTACCATCTTCATGGCTGCATTCTTATATCACTCTCCTCCCGAAGCCAGACAAGGATATGACAGACCCTTCTAATTACAGGCCTATAGCTCTGCTTAACGCCGATCTAAAATTTTTTACTAAACTCATGGCAAACAGGTTAGCTGTATGGTTACCCCACTTGATACACAAAGATCAAGTGGGTTTTGTGCAGAATTGGCAGGGGGGGGGATAATACCCGTAGGGTCATTGATCTGATTGAGGCGGTCAATAGGTCTAATAAATCGGCATTATTGTTAAGCTTAGATGCAGAAAGGCCTTTTGCCCGCTCAATTTGGTTTTTATTGTTCTCGGTTCTCCAACATGGGGGCATTACGGGGCCTTTTTTGAGAGCTATGCAAGCCCCATACTCGAGTCCCACTGCTGCCATTCGCCTACAATATAATACCTCCCCGATCTTTAACATTCTCAATGGCACGCGTCAAGGATGCCCCTTGTCCCCATTGAATTTTTTCTTTCGAAAAAACCTTTGGCTGGGGCCCAAAACCGGCTTGACAAAAAGGGGGGAATTATGGTGAAAAGATCGAAATTTAAGGGTACCTGTTCGGGATGACTTTTTCACCATCTCCAATCCACACCTTACTCTGCCGGATTGCATGTCTCCAGGTGGTTTTGGGAACATACAATATAAAATAAATGTCAAAAACTGGGGCACTTTCCAACAATATCCAGCTAACCAGCTATCCTTCTCCAATCAAATTTCTTTACGTTGGCGTCTTTTTAATTGAGATACTTGGGTGTGCAGATAATGAATTCTTATTGTCTCTTTATAGCCAAAATTTTACCAGGATATATGCAGAAATTAGGCGATTATTGCAGAGATGGAAGACTCTACCGTTGTCACTGTTGGAGAATGCGGCTGTGAAAATGACATTATTGCCTAAACTCTTGTATCTATTTGAAACACTGCCAATAGCGGTCCCCCTTAAGGACCTTAAAGTATTGCAAGCATCTTTCCTACATTTCTTTTGGGAAATTTAAAAAACGACACAGGGGGCAAAATCTGTGCTAGGCAAATAAAACAGAATGGGGATTGGCAGCCCCGGGGACATTCTTAGATATATTGGGCGACCATTTGCGTGAATCCCTGAGGGCTTCTTTATGGCACACACTAGGGGGGTGAAATAGAAAAACTGGATTCTTTCAATACATCCTAACACGCTTTTATGGACCACACCGCCACCAAACTTAGATGTACCCATGTTGGGACCCATGACCCTGCCGGGGGGTATGGAAAATATGTTCAAGGAAGTTTGGACTTTGCTCCAAAACTTCTCCTTTGATATCTTTCTTATTTTATCCGCTGTTTCCGGAGGGGATCGGTTCTCACCGCATGAAACCGTGGTTCGATCGTTAAATTTTTAGGTTTCGGGTTTCTGGACTATAAATTTAATTTTTTTTACCTTTTGAGGAACTGGGAACCGTTTTTACTTTCCAAAACATGCTTTTTCTCTTATTTTCAAATTTAAAAAATTTCTGCAGAGCATTCATCAAAAGGGTCTCCACTCCAACAAGATTTTTAAAAGTTTGTCGACAAACCTAGACCACGAAGGGGCTTACGGTATATCTGACACATATACCTTATTGTTACACCCAGAAACACAACCCCCAACACAACATATGTATATGGTGAAATGAGAAACCTATCTGCAAAGACCCATCCCTATAGAGTTGTGGCAAATTATATGGAAAAGGGCGGGTCAATCATCGCAATGTAATCTTTATAAGGAAAACGGGTTTTTAAGATACTTACCTTTGGTATCATACCCGGCATATACATAAATCAACCGGGGATTTCAGTAGGTGCGGAGATGGTGGCCCAGATTCCTTATACCATATTTCTGGACTGTCCGAATATTCAGGGGTTCTGGCTTAGGGTAAAGGGGAATATTTGCAGGGTGACAGGGGTGTCTACTCCTTCAGATCCTCTGTTTTGCTTGTTAAGCGTACTTCCGAATCCGATCCATAAGGTAACGATGAAGCTTGTTCTTCACTTTTTTTACCGCGGCGAGATGTTGGGGGGTTTTTCGAATTGGAAAAGCAAAGATCCCCCAACTTGATAGAATTAAAGAAAAGCATTAAAGATTTAGGGGATGGAACTCTTACTGCCCCTTCAAAATAACACAGTGGGCACTTTTTGAGGCGGTGTGGAAACATTTGGGATTTTTAAATGCCCTTTTGGCGGCTAAGCCCCGGGATTTAGTGGGGCCCTTTTAGGAACTTATATGCCAATTAAAGGGATTGAGATTTTTAAATTTGGCCCCTTTTGGTTAGATCCAAAATAAAGCCCCACGTATCCCCTTTTCCCTTAAGGGGCCCGTGTTATCTTTTAAAATGTCCCTTTGATTTACATATAGTACTTACTTTCAAAGGGATAAATTTTTTTAAAAATTTTAACGATAACTGTTAGCGTAAAAAATTTTCTCGATTTACTTGGTTTAAATCAGAAATACTTTTTGTATATGGAAAAAGGCCCTTTAAAACTTCTTTCTTTCATTTTGTTGTTTAAAATGATTGTTAAAAAAAAAAACCCTGTAATAAAAATACAGTTAAAAAAAAAAAAAGTAAAGGTTCCCAACCCCAAAATGAAAATGGACAAACTGGGGCCCCAACGCCCCAATACTTTTATGTTCACCATTATTTTCCACACAGACTAACTCTTTTGGGGCTCTTTGGAGTTCACTAAAAGCTTTTCCAGGTTTCCACTGGAATCTTTTTTCCACTGCTCCATGAGACATCCCGGATGTTTAGAGACCTTGGGGCTCCTCCACCTTCCATTTAAAAGATCCCCCACAAAAGGGCTAAATATGGTTTTAAGTCGGGGGGACAAATTGGGCCAGTTCAGCATTTTTTGCCCTAAATTTTTTTAGAAAGGGGCAGTGGTCGTCTTGGGAGGGTGTTTTTTGGGGCCCTTTTATCATTTTTTTGGAAAAAAACTTTGCCCTGCAGACCATTTTTTACAAGGAAGGGGACATGCCGTTCAGTATGTCACAGTACACCCTTGACATTTAAAATATTTCCCCTTTAATAAATTTCAAAGTTTCCTACCCCCAAGGCCCAAGCGCATTCATGCACCCCCCCAACTATGTCCCCTTTTCAAAAACCCAAATCCCTTAAAACTGTAGGCAGGCCCAACCTTCCCCTTTTTGTACTTTTTAAACCTGGTTTCCTGCCACACATCTTGAAAATCATCGAACCAAAATAAATTTTTTTTTTTCCCAAAAATCAGAGCACAGGACATTTTCCAGAAATTTCCACGTCCTTAGTTTGGGCTTGTTTTTCAAAAAAACGGGTGGCCCTTTTTTTTCTGCATCATCTTTAGAAAGGGACTTCCTTTTCGGGACAAAACATCCATGAAAACCCAAATTTTAAATGAAGGGGTGCTGTGTAGGGCCCTAATTACTGAAAAGGCTGACCCTCCACCCTTTTAACCCTTTTGAGCCAATACGGCAGCACCCCATCCTCTGGAAAATGATGTTGAGCAAATGCACTTTGGCCAACCAGGGTGGGGGCCTTTTCTGGGGAAACGACCTGTCTTTTAAAGGTTTTGGCCCTAAGCCATCTTCATGGCGACAATTCCTTTTTTCAGATCCTCGTACAGTCCTTTGCCCTGAGGTGCCATGCTGGACTTTCAGTGACCAGTATTTAAGATTTTTTTAAAAGCAATAACACCAAATTTTTTCACAACTACTCCCCCCTGAATTTCCCAGAACCTTATAACACAAATTTATCCATGACACGTAGGTGTTCCACATTTTCTGCCCAGCATTTTTTGACATTGAGAGCTATATGTTTTTTTTTGTTTTTGGGGAGCAAACCAAATTTACACTGTTTATAAAACTGTAACCTGACTATTTTCATTATTAAAGTGTAAATCTTTAGTGTTGTTCCCCATTAAAAAATAAATACAAAAATTTATAAAATGTGATGGGGGCACCACTTTTTTTGAGATTTCTATATATACAGTATGAATCTAGCATCTAAAGAGACTCAGTAATTGTTCTGTCAGAGACCCCGAGAAGGGCCCCAAATCAGCCCGCTTCACAACCCTAACTCAAAGGGGGAAATTTAGGCCCCCGAGAGCCTGGATAACCAATAAAAGCATAGGGGGCAGGGGTTTTTTTACCAGAAAATTGAACTAAAAGCAGGGGGAAACCAATCACACAAGGAAGGGTGGTTTTTAAACCCCCGGCTGCCCGAAGTAAACTCTAAAACCCCCACACAGATTAGCTAATACTGGTTTTACTAAATTAATTTTCAAACCAATTTCAAAACTTCTTATTTTTACTGGGAACCCAAACAAATTTCAGATAATGTTTTTGCAGCGATAAAACCCCTTTTTTAAAAAATGGAAACAGTTTTAGTTTGAAAACCATTTTAGATGAAACAATTTATTCGCAAAATTTTCCCAAAAATTCGCTTTGTTCCAAATTTATTCGCGATAAATCACGTTAAAAAACCCCATTTTTCCCGGCTGAAAGAGCCTGAAAGGTGTTTTGAAACATTGTGCCATGCAGAAAAAATACAAGGTTGCAGGGGGGCCCGGGACAAGGCATTTTGGGGCCCTAGGCAAGTACACCAAAGGCGCCCCACCCCCTTTTCCCCAAAAAATTGCCAAACCCCCCCCTCCTATTCCCTCTCGGGCCCCCGGGACCAGGGCCCTTTTCCCCCCCCCCCCACCCAGGGCCCTCTCCCCCCTGCATCACTCCCCCCCCCTTTCACCAGTTTTCTTCCCCCCGCAAAACCCTTTTCTCTCTTTAGGGACTCAGGGGACTCTCAGGCAGGTATAAAAGATAAAGGGGCACTCAGGGATTTTTTTAAAATAGGGGGACTCTCAGGCAACAATAGATATAAGGGGGCCCCCAGGCAGGTAAATAATGGGGCAACCCCAGGGGAGGTAAAAAAAGGGGCACTCAGGCAGGGAATTTTAATAAAAGGGACCACACAGGCGGTTTTTTAGAGGGGACCCAGGGAGGTATATGGGGGCCCCCAGGCAGGCAATTTTATAGATTTTAGGGGCACACAGGCCGTATATAAAAAAAAAGGGGAGACACAAACCGTATATTTTAGGAAAAAAGGTGGCACACAGGCCGGATATATAAAAAAAATAGGGGGGACACAAAGGCCCGTATAAATAAGATATAGGGAGGCACCCCAGGGCCCTAAAAAATTAATAATATAGGGGGGCACACAGGCAGTCAAAATAGATAAAGGGGCACCACAGGTAGTAGATATAGATATAGGGTCACACAGGCAGGCATATATAGATATAGGGGTCACACAGGCAGTATATATAGATATAGGGGCCACCCTGCCCGCATATATAGATATAGGGGGCACACAGGCACGAATATATAGATATAGGGGGCACACAGGCCGTATATATAGATATAGGGGGCACACAGGCCATATATATAGATATAGGGGGCACACAGGCCGTATATATATAGATATAGGGGGCACACAGGCAGCATATATAAATATAGGGGGCCCACAGGCCATATATATAGATATAGGGGGCACACAGGCAATATATATAGATATAGGGGGCACACAGGCAGGCATATATAGATATAGGGAGCACATAGGCAGTATATATAGATATAGTGGGCACACAGGCAGTATATATAGATATAGGGGGCACACAGGCAGGTATATATAGTAGGGGCACACTGGCTGTATATATAGATATAGGGGCACACAGGCAGTATATATAGATATAGGGGGGCACACAGGCAGTATAAATATAAAAAGCAGGCACACAGGAAGTAAATCTAGGTATATAGGGGCACACAGGCAGTATATATCGAGATAGGGGGCACACAGGCAGTTAAAAATAACAACATTTATACTCACCTTACCTGCCTCCCGGCCGCGCGCTCCTCTTCAGGCCTCGCCTCCAGCGCTGGGACGCTCCTCTGGCAGCTCCTCGGGCGCACAGCCTATGACGGCTATGTGCCCGAGGAGAGGCAGCGTCGCCATGACCTCACTTCATCGCGACACTGCTCAGCCGAGCAGCACGGGGCCGCAGCGGGTCCTCAGCGCTATGAGGACCCGGCGGCCCCACTGTGTCGGACCCGGAGCCGGTCCGACACTGTCTGCGGAGCAGGGAGTGCTCGCTCTCTGCTCCGGAGGATCCCTCAGCCGTATGTGCGTCCAGCTGACGCACATACAGAGACCGCCGGTGCTTCAGGCCCACAGCAGCGGCCTGGAGCCCAGCGAGGTTCGGGGCCCCTGCCTGCGCCCCTTAGAGATAGGCAGAGGTAGGCGCCCTAGGCGATCGCCTACCTCTGCCTACCCGTCGTCCCGGCCCTGATAGGGAGTGTGGTTTGGTATTGAAGCAATGCTGTGATTTAGTGTGACATGCTCTTAGAATCACTTCACACTTCACTTATCTGGGAAGTTACGGGGTCAAAACTGACCAAATAACTGAAGTGGGAATGCTTCCTGACAGGGTAATGTCAGCGCCAGCTAGAAAGAACCAAGCAGAGGGCCAAGATCCCACTATAGCGTCAAAGAGCGCACTCCTTTTACACCATCATCAGATGAAGCGCTGATACATGTAGAGCCCCCCCGCCCCGAAAGACTGAAGAGGGTGTTGGCAGTAATTTTGCGTGGACTCACTGATCATTTTGCCCTTCCTTTGATCTGTCAGTGTCCGCTTTCATTCGGTCAATAACCCATCAGACAATCCTGATACAAACAAAGGACCATGTCATACTGGCCTTACAGCTTCTCCGCTATCAATCAGACAATAATCCATCAGTATTGCTAAAGCCAAAAAGAAACAGGTGTTGATCCAAAACAAAAATGACAAGCAAATGGAATATTTGCATGTCTTCTGTGATTTGTATCCACTCCTGCTTTTGGCTACCTAATCATCAGACAATTCTGTTGCAAACAAAGGACCATGTCATACTTATGGCTTCTCCAAAGGCACAATCAGTTGTGTTTGTCCTTTTCATTCCTTCTGATTAAAAGAAGGGGAAAACCAAACATAATGGCAACATCATAGATTGGTGGAGGGTGGAAACAGCATTAGGAAACCACAGGATGGTTGAGTGAGACATGGTCAGTTGCACAATGACAGATTGTGGAGATGGAAGCAGCATGAGAAGGCAACAGATTGGAACATTTACACAGTGTGGAGTTGGCGGTAGCAGCATCACCATCAGGCCAGAGAGTGGCACAATGACATAATTTTGAGGTGGTGGCAGCTAGGTGACATAATGAAGAGGTGGCAGCAGCAGCATCAAGCCAGAGAGTGACATGGTGACATAGCCTGGAGGTGACAGCAGCAGCAGTAGCATGAGGAGATCTGAATGGTGAGGTGGCAGCAGCATCAGAAGGCTACATAATGGCCAAGTGAAGAGTGGGGAGATGGGTGGCAATACCAGTCCCTGGTAAAGATGGTGGATGGTAGAAGGAGCAGCTGGCAGCAGATGTGTGGCATCAGACGGTGAGCAGCATCAGAATAGAAGCTGAGGCAGGTAGCCAAAAGAATCCAGACTCATTTGTCAAATTTTGGGTGAGGCGGCATGGCTGATCTAATCTGATGCATCAGGCATTGGTGTGTGGAAATCCTGACTGATCCATGCTTGATTCATCCTGACAAAGGTGAGTCTCTCCACATTTTGGGGGGAAAAGCAAGTTCTCCTTGGGGTAACTATGGCTCCCGCCACACTGAATACCTGCTCTGATGCCACACTACTGGCCGGGCAGGACAGCTTCTCCTGTGCAAACTCGGCAAGTTGCGGCTACAAATCCAGTTTGGCTGCCCAGTATTCCAGTAGATCTTCAATGTGGCTTAACAGGGTGGTGTCCAAGTATGCCACCACCTGTTGGTTCAGGGCTCGCTCCAGGTGTTGCTGCTGCTAGTGAGTACCTTCCTCACTAGGTGGGTGAGACCCGGGTTGCTCCTTATGGATCTGATACTGCTCCTACCCCACCACAGCAGCCATGGCAGTGTTACGTGAGCACTGAGGAACCCCCCGGTTAGACCTGCAAGAGGATGGACGATGGCCCAGATAGGCAGCGGTCAACTGTCTGAAATACTGTTTGATAAAAAATTTACAATAAAACAAACTCTGTTTAATGTTGATGTGTGTATATGACAAATACACAAGCTGTATTTCAAAGGTGTTTCACCTTATAAGTGGAAAAAGTAACTCTTTGGCGCAGAGAACAATATCCAAAAATAATAATCTGCCTGTAATGGAGATGTGTGTATATGACAAATAGACAAGCTGCATTTCATAGGTGTTTCACCTTATAAGTGAAAAAAGTAACTCTTTGGTGCAGAGAACAATATCCCAAACTAATAACCTGCCTATAATGGAGATTTGTGTATATGAGAAATACAGTAGAAGAGTGAAGAAATCAGGCAATACCTTTTTAAAAAGGTATCGCCTGATTTCTTCACTCTTCTACTACTTTCTATGGCTAACACTGTACAACATTATACTATGAGAAATACACACACAGTATTTCAAAGATAGTTCACCACACTAAGTGAAGAAAGTAACTCTTTTGCACAGAGAGCAATATCCCAAAATAAAAAACGCTGGTTCAGGAACATGTGTGTATGTGACACACAAACTGTGTAGTTGAAAGGTATTTCATCCCAGTGACTATGAACATGGAAGTGTTTAGCACAGAGTGCAATCTAGTGCTGCTGCAGAGAGATCCGTGTACATAAGAGACACAGTGGCAAGTGGCAGAATGTAAAATGGCTGGCCTGTTTATAGGGCTGTGACATCACAGAAGCTGTCTGGCTGCTGATTGGCTGCATGTCTGTATGTCATGGCATTCCTTTCTTTCTCCTATAGTTCTTTTCCCCATGTCACGCCATGTGGTCGCGGGCATTTTAGAGAAAAAGACGATTTGTTACCATGGAATCGCCAGGAAATTTTAAATGATTTCCACTTCGTCAGATTCTTTTCGCTCATCCCTAGATACAATGAAAGATGTAGTGGGAATACATTTCTAATGTACTGTATTCATTTTGTATGTACAGATGCAGCAAATTTAACTTGACAATGGTATAATGGTTTTCCATTGAAAAAGCCAAAAAACATTGAATAGCATTAATAATGTTAAGATAACTTTGTATGTACTATTTGTCAAATTTATACTCGCTACATCTGTAACATTATACTGTAGAGTTGAATAAGTTTCCTAGCACAATAAAATTTTCACTGCATATAGTGTAAAACAAATTAAGCATTCAAACCTCTTTCTGTACTAAATGGTCCCCAGCTAGTAATTCTATGGAGCCAGTCACTAGCCACGGCAGTGAAAAAGCCCTGTAAGTCTTATTGAGCAAATATACAGTGATACCTTTCAATTTTCCTATACCACCTAATGACATACCAACCTAATATAACCATGCTATGGATCTTTAAAGGATTTTGACCATTATACATACTTGGAGTGAGCTAGTCTGTATATATGATCATACTATTAAATTATAATATTAAATTATAATATAGTATAATATTAAATTATATATTATCATTATTTCTGTTGCTCAGAGATGGTTTCTAGTGCATTTATCATGGGAAATTATCATCAAGAAAAAATCTTGGATAAATAGAAATTTAACAATAATGGTTACATTTTGACATTAACAAAGTCTCCCTACATGCAATACTCTGCGATCAGCCTCCTGGGTCCACATTTCACTGCAGTTTTCACTATAAAATGAGATCATCATTTGTGCTCTTTAGTTTAACTTCAGGTAATAAAGATCTTATCACCCTTTCCATGAGCATTTGCATCCTGATATATTTCAGTGTCCAAGCAACATTCCGAGAACTGCTGCATTTTTCCATTGACGTTAGCAGAAAACATAACAAAACAAAACAAAAACAAAAAAAAACAGGAAAAAGTAAAAAGAAGAAAAAAAGAAACAATGTACAAAGAAAGATTTTAGAATTATACTTTACTTTTATTTAATATTTTAAGGGTTCATACAAGAACACCTTAAAAATACACAAAACACCAAAACTTGGACTTTGGAAAAGAAAGGAGCTCAGAACAGCTGCTTTAACTTATCACCTCTTCTCAAGCATTATCTTTAGTTAAAAGTATAGCTTAGGTTAATGTATAGCATTTAGCTTCTTAGGCCATGTTCACACGCTTAAAATGGGACGTATTTCAGTCCGTAATTCGCGCCGTACTGCGGGGAATTTTCGGCTGAAATACGTCCCAGTCATTACGGTAATCCACAGTTCTCATAGAGAACTATGGATTACGTCTCCTCTCCCCGCTCGGCGAATCCGCCACAGGGGAAGATAAGTGACATGTCATTTACTAGCGGCGTATACGCGCTGCTAGTAATGATAGTCTATGGGCCGGCGAGGTGCCCCGCAAATAAGCTGTGTGAACATAACCTAACA
>JAODAL010073068.1:0-14865 GCA_025379985.1 Phyllomedusa bahiana | reverse complement strand
CTTCACAGGATTTTCTTCTCTGCCTTCCTCTTGTCAGCTCCTCACACAACCATCTCCAAGATTTATCCTGTTCATCCCACATACTATGGAACTCAGTACCACAACACATCAGACTCTCCTTCTCCACCTTTAGGTTATGTTTACACGGCGTAATTGCGGGGCGTACAGTACGTCCCGCAATTACGTCGGGTGTTCGGGAGCCGTGCTGATACTCACATACTCCCGCTACACGGGGGGAGGGAGAGGGCGGCAGCCCGCTGGCCCCATAGTCATTCATTTATCTCCCCATGTGTACAATACGCTCGTATTGAACGAGTGGCGAGAGGAGGCATAATCCATAGTTCTCTATGAGAACTGTGGATTACCGTAATTTCGGCATAATTTGACCGTGTGAACATACCATTACAGCTTTCAAAAGTGACCTGAAAAGCCATCTCCTCAGGAGCCTACAACCCTGTGGCTATACACCACCACATTAACATTTGTGTCTCTTACCTTTTGCCTCCCCCTTCTCCATTGTAAAAATACTGTTCTTTTTAATCTAGCAGGTAGTAGTAAAAGAGGGCTGTCTTTGGTCACATAGATACCAAGCTGCACACAGAAATGTCCCTTCTCCTTCCTCCTCTTCTATACACTCTGCATAATAAAGTATTCCTGGACTGTTAAAATATTCACACAGATGCCTTATCATGCAATGAGCACATACACCATCACCTCTCCATTCATTGTGGGTTTGAATTTGACTATACAAGTTGTATAGGGATTAACGGCATCTACCAGACATCTAGGGGGACATGTATGAACGGGGCTGTGCCAGAAGACTGGCATATTTTCAGCCCGACATCAGGAGCAGCCCAGTTCGCATTAGTGTAAAGCCTCCCCTACACCAATATCAGGCGCATTACAGAGCGCAAGTGTCACTTTGTAATGCGCCTGATTTCAGGGGCCGTGCGGGAGGCGGGGCACACTAGAACCGTACGAACTATAGATTTATAGCTTAGCTACGGAAACTCTAGGCGCATTACTTCTGGAACAGGTAAACCACTTTCAAAGTGGTATACCTGAGCCAGAAATGTCGTACAAATGCTAGAATGTGCCTGATTTATGACCCGCTGTAGAGCGAGTTCATAAATCAGGCGCCTTCTATGCTATTATAATGCACATGAAATTTGATGTTTTAACACCAAATTTCATACTCGTGGCCCCTAGTATTTATCCTTTGCATTTTGTGACCATCATATTACTGCTATAAAAAGAGTTAACAGTTATTGCTTTTGACTCATCTTGAGGTGGAGTGACTGGGACAAAATGAAAATTGACACACAACTGATAAGTGAGAAAGTCTATCAGCACCTCCCAGATAGAACATTCAGCATCTCTCCCTCTCACACCACCTCCTCCTGTCGCCCGCCCTCTGTTGGTGTCCCCCAGGGGTCTGTCCTGTGCCCACTACTCCTTTTTCTACACCCTTGGCCTGGGTCAGCTCATAGCATTACACGGCTTTCAATACCACCTGTATGCTGACGATACCCAACTCTACATCTCCGACTCTGATGTTACCGCTCTACTCTCCCGGATCCCAGACTTTCTTTCATCCATATCCTCCTTCTTCTCCTCACGTCTCCTGAAAATAAACGTGGAGAAAACTGAATTCAACATCTTCCCCCCATCCCACTCTATCCCTTCACCTGATCTCTCTATCACAGTGAATGGCTACACTCTCTCACTGGCTCCACAAGTCTGATGCCTTGGGATAACCTTTGACTCCAATCTGTCCTTCAAACTGCACATCCAAGCCCTCACCTCTGCCTGCTGCCTCCACCTGAAAAATATCTCCAGTATCTGCTCATCCCTTAACTTTGAAAGCACAAAAATGCTTGTCCACGCCATCGTCATCTCACGCCTAGACTATTGCAACATCCTTCTCTGTGGCCTCCCATCTAGCACCCTCGTTACCCTCCAATCCATCCTTAAATCTGCAGCCTGTCTGATCCACCTCTCTCCTCACCACTCCTCTGCCACTCCCCTCTGCCAGTCCCTTCACTGGCTACCCACTGCCCAGCGAATTCAGTTCAAGTTAGCAGCCTTGACCTACAAAGCTCTCCATAACCTCTCCCCTCAATACATCTCTGCCTTAATCTCCAGATACCTCCCCTCACTCAATCTCCGCTCCTCACAGGACCTTCTTCTCTGTTCTCCTCTTATCCGCTCCTCACACAACCGTCTCCAAGACTTCTCTCGTGCTTCCCCCACACTCTGGAACTCGCTGCCCCAACACCTCAGACTCTCCCCCTCTCTCACTAGCCTCAAAGGTAACCTGAAAACCCATCTCTTCAGATTTGCCTATAACCAACATTAACCCCATTGCTGCTACGCCACCCCAGAAACATGTCTGCCCCTCACCTTCTGTCTCTTCCCACCTTCCTTGTAGACTGTAAGCCCTCACGAGCAGGGACCTCTCTCCTTCTGTACCAGTAGTTATTTATTAATTTGTCTCCCTTATATGAAGTATATGTAGTTATATGATCTATGTTATGTATGCAACCCAAATGTACAGCTAAAATAAATAATAATAATTATGATAATAATAATAATAATAATAATAATAATAATAATAATAATAATAATCAGCAACACACAGGCTCAGACTGGCCCACAGAGAGCAGAGGAAGTCCCCATGGGCCCCTGAGCATGGTGAGTCCCTATGAATGGTGGGACCCTCAGCATAGAAGGCCTGGTGTTCCTTTACAGGTAGAAAGGCAGATAAAAAAACGAGAGGCATTTGAGGTATGTTCAGTCATTTACAGAAGCTATGAGTGGGCTACAGGAATTAACTTCACTGGTTATCCCTAGGCACTTCAGTCCGACACTGGAACAACACAAGTGGAAGGCAAGATGCAACTCTTTCAACCATCTAAGGCTATGTCTACACAGCAATTTGAAAATGGCGTCCAAAATCCAATAAAATTTTCAAATCGCTGGACTGCCCCACAGTTTTTTGGGCTTTTTTTGTGCAGAAAACATAGTCAGATTTCGGATTCCAAGCAGTCCAGTACATGGGCTGCATGGGAATCCGACAGCGGTCCAGCGGAATATACATGTTCTATACTCTGCCACACAGTTTTAGGTTTTGGAAACCCTCAGTAAAAAATTGTGCTGAGTAGACTACAAGGGCAACACAGCTCTGGGAACGGTCAGATTTTCGGGGGATTCAAAATACTGAATCCGCTAAAAACTGATCAAAATCCAGTGCTGTGTAGACATATTCTAAGGGCAATCAGCAAATCAGGAACAAAATTTATCAATTCAGACTTACCCTAAGTAAGTAGGGACCCATATAAATGAGTAGCACACCAAAATCTGGAGAGTATTAGAATAATACAGTTATGAAAAATATGCATTCAAAATGTCAGTTTCTTAGAAATATAGTATTCATTATCAATGTATTACCATAAAGATTTGATGCCATGTATGTTTCATTCTTTAATGTAAATCCAAAGTATTGCTTATAAAGAACAGAAATATAAAGGGATTTACATACACTACTGTAGTAACTCAACTGACAAAGGGTATTTAAATAAATCAATGTCTTAAGAGGTCAATAGAGTCAAGGTTGTAAATATTTTGAAAATAATTTTGGTGAATTATTGTTTAGCCCTTTAATAGTTCTGACGTAATGTGTTGGGCTACAAAAATATATTTTTGGTGACAATAAAACTGTTTTTTAAATCAGTACTTTTTTTCTAAAATTTATTTTAGGTTTTTAACAATAAAATAGAAAGCTTTAGTGTCGAGTTGGGTTAGCGGAGGTGGTATGATTCTTTTATTTTAGTTAATTATTTCTTTCTGTTTATGTTTGTTTGTATATATACAGATATGTGTTTTTTGCTTTGTTTTTTACAAAATATGTTCTTACAGAGATCATAAGAGATATACAGCGGATGCTTTACTTTTTCTTTTATTATTTTAAAGTGTTATGTAACTGGGACATATGTTACGAGCACTGCTGATTATGATGAAAGGGCCCAATAGAGGCAGAGACACAGGCCCACATTTACCATTGCTGTCTAAAATTTGTGTTAACTTAGACAGGCAGTCCAAAAATGTGCCAGATCACATTGGCTCATTGTGATTGATAACTTGGTGCATCTTTAGACTGATGTAGATTTTTAGTACAAATATTAGTTGGCTTACTTCCTACAGTAGAATGTTGGTGAACTCTTACTGCAGTTTTTGGCACAGCGCGTTTTATTGTGACTTTGCTTCTTTCCATTGAAGCCCCGGCCACTTTGCACCAAGCCCTACCCCTGTCAGAAAGGTTGCAACAGTGCTTTAAGTGTTTAATGTGTCTATAATAAATGTGTCTACCCCAAACTGTGACTTTCTGTGCCAAAGAAATGGGCCACTCTTTGGCCTACTCTCCTTAATGACACTTTTCTGGTGCTACCACCATAGTAAATATGGGCCATTGTTGATACCTCTAGTTAATACATATAACTGAGCATTATGAAGGCTGTAAAAGAGAAGAAAGAAACAGTTTAAGCTGCCCTTGACTTTTCCTCCAGCCATACACCAGATATGCTCTGGCTAGATTACAAGAACTTTGAATGTTCACTGTCCCTTTAACATAACATCGGTTTAAAGCCAAAGACCACCCACAGTAAATTAACATGGCAGATTAATAATTATAGCATAACCATTGCTTTAAGGAGTCATCTGAGTGCTTTGTTTTAAGTTACTTCTGGTTAATAAAACAATAAGAATGGATACTAACCTTTCCTCTCAACACCACTCCAGCACTGTAGCTGTTGGTGGTGCCAACTGGTGTCTGTTTACATTCCACCTACTGCACATGGCACATGACCATAGAAGCCAGTAAGTGACTTCAGCGGTCATGTCCCATTCCCTTGTCATCACTGCTGCAAAGGGAACGGTTTGTGAGCAGTGATGACAAGGGAATGGCCCATTACCGCATATACCACAGATTAGCTGCACCAGTCACACACTGTTTACAGCAGGAGAAACCTCCAAAGCTACAGTACTAGGATGGCAGAGAGAGGAATGGTGAGTATGTATTTTTTTGTTTTGTTAGGCAGCAGTAACTACAAATTATAAAAAAAAGCATTCAGACAGCCTTCTCTAGACCTGCTTCCCATCTCTATCAGAGGTTTTGTTTAAAACCTCCTTTGTAAAGCTGCAAATGGAACCATTTTACAACAGACACAAATGGCTCCTGACAGATCCCCTTGGCTACAATTTGACTGTCAGAGTTTCGCCAGAATTTGCAACAAAGGTTCTGAATAAAGCCTCCAATGCTTATGTGAACCAGACCACAGTATTCACATAATAATAATAATAATAATAATAATAATATAATAATAATAATAATAACAACAATAATAATAATAAAGACATGGACAACCCTTTTAAAGTCATGTGCTCAAAGGATCATGAAAATTAATTGACTAACAGGAAGTAGATTTTGAAATTATGGGGACAAAAAAAAAGAAAAATATGGAAGAATAGTAATTTAGCCCTCAAGCAGTTTAAATTACTTTATCATGCAGTGCAAAATCAGATAATAACATGACACCATGTTGGAGCACAATGGACTTGGATGTGGAAGAATACCCTGGCCTCTGTGAATGGAAGTCATTATTCAAGTGGGAATATAGCCTTAACTGAAAAAAATAAATCTGAAAGTTTGTAGCTAAGGGCCAAGTTAAGCCATAGAAATAACCTAATAGAACATTTAACAGAACCATTAATTGTGTTAATAAAATCCTCGGAAAAATCAATTGTGTAAAAGAGCATGTGGCAGATGCAACAAAATACAAACATAGATTTAGTACTTACATGGCCAAAGCATTTTGTACATTTTGTTTAACTGATTCTATTATTAAACAATTATTTTTTGTCCAGAGATTTCAGATATATGGTTATTACACTTAGCAAATGTTATTGTATATTGGATTATAAGATTTATTAGATTTGTTTGATAATTCCATTGGTAAAAACGTATACAGCCTTCTAGTAACTAAACCATCCTTGTGTCAATTAATTGAACTAGGATACAACTTGCTCATAATATACTGTAACCCTGGAGCTGTATGATGTGCCTTAACTATCCTCATACTGCTAATACCAGTAAATGATTAATGGATGTTTACCTACCCTCTTTCTCCATTCGTTGTTGTTAGGACTGATTATAGTGTGGATCAATGAAAATATTTTGCTCTCTCAGTAAAATAGTAGAAAACTATAACTCTATATTGAGAACACACTAGCGGTAAATTACAACGGATGACATTTGTACTTTTTTATTGTTTTACAGATCAATTGCATAGCCAGCAATATGTATGTGAATGCCTACTGTCTCAAGGGAAGACTTTTTTCCTGATTTTCTTGCTCCCAGATGAAAGAATTAAACCTCTTTTATGACATGATCTAAAATGGTTTCAAACAGTATTAGACTCAGTTTCAGTAGATATGATATGTATGGAAATGTACCATGTACCGACACTGAGGGCCACATGTATGAAACTGTTTTGGTCTAAAACTCAATTTTTTGCCCATAGGTTTATGAATTTTAGACCAAAACTGTTTCAGACATATGGCCTTAAAACTCAATATTACCATCTTGAAAGTTTAATTTATAGTTCACTAATTTTGCTTGATTTTATTTCAATTTTGGCAGTGTATGTGGTTTGGCATGGATTAATAGCCATTTTGACACTGCTTACTTCTAAGGGTATGTTCACATGGCTTGTTTTTCGATACGTGTTTGGATCCGTCTGTCGGACTCTAAATTGACCCAAACTTGGAGCCAAAGACGCAGCAGTAGCTTTATTTTAAAACAGCTGCATGTGTGGATATGTGTTGGATCTGTTTTATATCCGATCGCTGCAGCGTTTTTGGATCCGATTTTTCCGTGTGAACATACCCTTAAAAGCATTTAGTCTGAGAGTCATCATGGCTCTGGAAGCCATGCTGACTCTCGGACTAAAGATTATTATGATCGATGGCAGTAGCTCCAAATATACTGCTACAACTACTAAATTCAGAGATTACATGTACAGTATTTTATAATATTTGCTTATATTGTGGATATTTCATCTTCGTTATCTTTTCAAGGCTGATAAATCTTTAATACTTGGGTATAAAATATTTCCCTATTTGAAAACGCTATACAGCCATGAAATTCATGGAAAATTTAAGCTACATTATGGCTATCTCTTCCGTGCGTATAAATTTAAGCTTTTTAGTGCATACTTTGATCAAGTTCTTTATGAACATGTATCATGGCAAGGTAATCTTATCAGGTGGGTCCCCAGCGCTAGATTGGCCTCTCTTTGGTCGAAAATCATCATACATTTAGGGCAATAGGCTCAATTGACACTGATTATAGGACACTCAGATCAGATGACAGTCAAATCAGATTGACAGTAACTCCTTCATATGCACTATACAAAAAAGACAAAAATTAGTCAGCACATCCATTCACAACTGACTTAGACACTGGTGAGAATTGTTGCTGCAATACAAAAAGGAAATTCACCAAAAGAAAAAAAAAACAGCTGCACCTAACAAGCACTAAAAGCCATAGAGACATTGAATTCATGAAACATGATGCAGCTGTATGTTTTGTGTTGGAGAATTTGCTTTTGTATAATCTGATTCTGTATGTTATAAAGACAATATAATGTAAAGAAATTTTAAATATTGTCTTGGGAATGTAGCCTTCTTTTAGAAGGGAAGCATAATTCCTGCATTAAAGTGTCTAAATGTGCCCTTCTGTTTAAAATATTTACTCATGGCTTACTCAGTCCTCTGATTTAGGCCTTAAGGCAGTTTGCCATTCGGATACTGGTTCTTGGTTGTAGTAGTGAGGTTTCAAAATGTGAAACAAATAAATCTCCTAAACAAAATATACATTTATGTTGTGCATGGAAACACTGACACAATGGGCGGCATGTATGAAATTTGGCATTTAAATGCCAAATTTCATGCTTGTAATAATAGCCTAGAATGTGCCTGATTTATTAACCTGCTCTACAGCAGGTCATAAATCTGCTGTATTCTAGTGCTAAGACAACATTTCTGGATCAGGTATACCACCTGATCCAGCAGTAATGCACCTAGAAATGCTATAGCGGAGCTATAAATCTATAGCTTCGTATGGTTCTAGTGCGCCCCGCCTCCCGCATGCCCTCCAAAATCAGTATATTGGCGTGGGGTACATTTAAAACTATCGCGAACAGGGATGTGCCTGATGTCTGGCGCAGCCCCGTTCATACATGCAACAATAGTGGTTATGTCAGGATTTCACCTAAATTGATTTCTTTAACTTAAAGGGGTTGTCTCGCTACAATGATTGGGTTTTAATTAAAAGATCTTTAAAAAACAAGCAGCTTTGCAATATATGTTCATTACAAATGTCCTACTGATTTTGAGCTAGCCCTGTTCATAGGAGTGCCTCAGCTTCTCAAATTTCTATAGCAGCCGACCTGTTGATCCTTATCTTACTGGCTGTCAGGTCTGAATGACTCATCACCTTTGAAGACAGGTCGGAGCAGAGAGCCCCTCCCGCACAGAATGCTTCTGTAGTGGAGGGAGGAGGAGGGAGGACTCTGGCTTCTATGTCCATGCTGCCTGGATTAACCCTGTGTGTGCCTGCTTCCTCCTGCTCTCTACACAGATTGAGCAGAGATGAGGCTGATCAATAGATGTGACAGCAGTGACCCTGTTTGTTACTATAATCATGATGTCTGTGGAGCTGTAACTATAATAATACTATACAGATTGTGAACAGTTCATGCTGTACTAGGGACACATCCTGAGTAACACTTTGCAGCTTCCCTGCCTCTGTTCTGAGAGGGTTTGTTTGTTGTTGCTGGAGATGTGGAGATATGTAAGCTAAGCAGAGGGTATAGGAACACTTGCAGCCCATCTGTTCTGCTATTAGCAATCATAGACCTCTCTAGGCAGGCACACACAGGGTTAACTCTAGCAGCAATCCCGGATAGCTGCCTGTGTTCTGAGAGGAGGGGGAAGAGGGAGGGGGAAGAGGGAGGGGGGAAGAGGCAGAGAAGCTAGCACGCCCCTCAATTCAACTCCCATTCACAGACAGAGGCTGAAAGCTATTAATGAGACAACTCCTTTAATGTTCAAATGTAATGCTTACAAAAGGATATATCTTAAAGCAAAATGTCGACAACATTCTAGCTACTGATTGTACTCTACATTTTAAAAAAGGATCTAACTTCATGAATGTACAGTCATTTCCACTCTTTATTTATAAGGCATGTCTTAGGATCTAATTCCCACTCCCAGCTAATATGTCTGTACATACTTCTTTGAGAGAATGGTGAAATTCTGTGAAAGTACTGGCTTACTTTTAAGTTATTTTTTATCCAGCAGACATGTTGACACTTTACAAACTTAACTAATCATAGTATACCACAACAACAACACCTAAAACCCACAAAACAGAATTCACTATATTCATGATAGCTTATTTGCACATTTTCCACTATCATTTCCGAACTAAATTGAAACATTAAATCAAAAATTGTATATGAATAAGCTGCCATTTTCTGATCTTAGAAAAATTATTATTATTATTATTATTATTATTATTATTATTAAAGGATTTATTGAATTTATCAGAGGACACTACATAGACCATCACAGCATATTGCTACTTTTAGAAATTAATTTATTAACATTTTGTACATTCATTATATTTTACATCATATACAAACACCATGGAGACCATATGGCTGTACAGGAGTTCAGCTTGACCATTATATCACGGTTTTTATGTGTTATCTGCTCTTATGTGTAAACGATGTTTGTGAGGGTTTTACTTTTACAGGATTCCCTTTTCAGCATAAATGGTCTGTTATCTGTATTCTGCAAGTTGATATAATTCCAGCAATACCAAGTATGTGGGGTTTTTGTTATGTTCCAGTACTTTTAAAAAAAAATATATATTTTCTATTTCTTAAATTTGCGCTGCACCACCATTTCCTGCAACCAAAAACTTTTTTTGTTTTTTTCACCTGTGAACTTGAGTGAGTGTGCTTTTTTGTGGGTTGTAGTGTAGTTTTTACTAGTATCATTTTGGGGTACATGTAACTTTTTGATTACTTTTTATTCCAATTTTTAGGGGACATGAAATGATAAAAAAAAAACCTTAGTTTTGGCATTTGGAGTTTAGGGTGAGGGATAAATGATGTTGTATTTTAATAGATTGTCTTGTAAGGACACAGCAGTACCAATGATGTGTAACTTTTTTATCTGTAAAATAGCAAAGGTGGGTGATTTAAACTGTTAGTATTCTTATTCATTTTTTATACTTATTTATTTTATTTTTGTACTCTTACATTTAGTCCCCATAGGGTCCATGACCATTACGGGGCTTGATTGCTTATATATCCTTCTGCATTATATAAACAATGCAGAACGGTGTCCAAAGATGGCGGTTGGGGATGAAGTTATAAACACTTATCATTTCGGCTATGGAAGACTTTATTAGGATTTCAGCTCTCATGGTAACTGAGAGGCACCACACGATCTTGCCTTGGGGGTGCTGCTTGGAGAGAGAAGCAGTACACACAACATTTCTTAACCATTTAGATGGGGTGTCTAAAGGGTTAAACAGCAGGGAATGGAGCCGGCTCTGCTCTCTGCTGTAAGCACCTGGTGTCAGCTGCAATTAGCAGCTGGCACCCGCCTCCTATGTAGCAAATTTACTGAGTGAGCTCGCCGCATAGGACCTTACCAACAACAGGACATACCAGTACGCCCATTGTGGGTAAGGGGTTAAATCACATACTCAAATTTACAAGATAATTAAAGGAGTTGTCTCATTAATAGCTTTCAGCCTCTGTCTGTGAATGGGAGTTGAATTGAGGGGCATGCTAGCTTCTCTGCCTCTTCCCCCCTCCCTCTTCCCCCCTCCCCTCAGCACACAGGCAGGGGGGGGCAGGGGGATTGCTGCCAGAGTTAACCCTGTGTGTGCCTGCCTAGAGAGGTCTATGATTGCTAATAGCAGAACAGAGGGGCTGCAAGTGTTCCTATATCCTCTGCTTAGCTTACATATCTCCACATCTCCAGCAACAACAAACAAACCCTCTCAGAACAGAGGCGGGAAGTGCAAGTGTTACTCAGGATGTGTCCTAGTACAGCACAGCATGAACTGTTCACAAATCTGTATAGTATTATTATATTTTACAGCTCCACAGACATCATGATTATAGTAACAAACAGGGTCACTGCTGTCACATCTATTGATCAGCCTAATCTCTGCTCAATCTGTGTAGAGAGCAGGAGGAAGCAGGCACACACAGGGTTAATCCAGGCAGCACGGACAAAGAAGCCAGAGTCCTCCCTCCTCCTCCCTCCATTACAGAAGCATTCTGTGCGGGAGGGGCTCTCTGCTCCGACCTGTCTTCAAAGGTGATGAGTCATTCAGACCTGACAGCCAGTAAGATAAGGATCAACAGGTCGGCTGCTATAGAAATTTGAGAAGCTGATGCACTCCTATGAACAGGGCTAGCTCAAAATCAGTAGGACATTTGTAATGAACATATATTGCAAAGCTGCTTGTTTTTTAAAGATCTTTTAATTAAAACCCAATCATTGTAGCGAGACAACACCTTTAATGATACTTTCATTTACAGAACTAAATCTAGACAATCTTATTATTATTCATCCCTCAGCAGCATTATTTTTTTCTATTAAAGGCTCATAGAAACAAATACAAGGAATTCAAAATAGATGTTACTGTTAAAATAAACTTATGTTTAGTTTTGGTGTTCGTAAATAACTTTCTACCACATATCCAAACTCAACTCCATGCTTTGCTCATGCTTAAAGGGAACCTGTCACATAGGTTGTGCCCCCCCTTGCTGAGGGCAGCACCAGCTAGTGTCAGACCAGCAGTGTGCCCCTTATTCTGTAAGATGCAGCAGTTTTAGAGCATTTACCCCTTAAATCTTATTCATGAGCAGGTGCTAGCTCCACCCACCAAAGGTGCTTGAGTTCTCCAAGTACCCATGAGGTGGCTAGCTAAAGGGCGAAAAAAACTGCAGATTTGAGCATTAAATACATGAAAACTCCAGCATCTTACAGAATAAGGGACACAGTGCTGGAAACAGCAGGTCTGACACTAGCCTGTGCTGTCCTCAGCAAGGGGGACATAATCTATGTGACAGGTTCTCTTTAAGTCCATTTCTGTTTCCAGATTCAGGCTCTCAAAGGCTCCATGAGCACAATGGTCCCTTAAAATACTCAACAGCTTCTTATTTTCAAATGCAAGTAAGGATTTGAGCTAATGAATGTTTTATTTTACAATTACTGGTGGACTGTGAAAAAGTTGAGCTTTCTGGAACCAATTAAAAAACGATCTTTCAAATGCTGCCACGTATCACTTTTCATAGGCACGTCTTTTCTTTGCAAAAATATTTAACACCCTATTCTTTCTGTTGAGGACAACCTGCTTATTTACCCAATATTTTCTATTTTCAGTTAATGTCTCCTTTTGTCTTGAAAATCCTGCTTTTCTATTTCTATTTTAATAGTGGAAATTTTCTTTACTTGTCGTGGCTGCATTTTTACTCAAGCTAACAACAAGCTACTGTAAAACAAATATTTAAATCTGCGTAATGAATTAAAATATACATTTTTGGATGCATCCAGACAACCCCTGTATTTTTGTCCTATTAGGCCGTAGGAACATAATAAATCATTTCTCCTTCTTAGCATCCCTCTCTATGACACCCAGCCATTCCGTGCATAAAAAGGTCAGTCATTAACTTATAGTAAAATGACCCTGCATTGATCTTCAGTTCTCAGACAAGGCTGTTTTTAGAGAAGAGGTTTATCTTGATGAGACAACCCATT
The DNA here is from genome assembly GCA_025379985.1 of Phyllomedusa bahiana. Lineage (NCBI taxonomy): Eukaryota > Metazoa > Chordata > Amphibia > Anura > Hylidae > Phyllomedusa > Phyllomedusa bahiana. Next base: position 1,956 of record JAODAL010073068.1, on the reverse strand, counting down.
TGAGAGAGTTATCCAACTATATATCTTTTCTTTCAAAACTGGCTTCTTTAATGCAGCATTCCAATCTTATTTATTAGCTTTAAACATGTAGAAAAAGATAAATAAAGATTACTACTAAATAAATTGCTGTTCCAGCTCTGCTTTATTTCAGAATTAGAACAATTCTTATCTCCTTTACAGATGTAGCAGAACTAAATAGAACAGATATTGCACCGTGATATAACGGCACAGAGCGTTATCTAAACTTTTTCAATGCCTTTCAATGGCATTTGTTTGTAGATCAGAGCAGATAACATGAAAAGCCAGGATATCACGGTCAAGCTATACTCTGCTCCCTCTGTATGTTCACAGATGGTTCCCCAGTTTACCAACCACCTATCTGCTCTATCAGTGGCCAAGCTGTATCTTTTCAGCAGGATGGAGCTTGCTTCTGTCTCGGCTTTTATCTGTCTACTGCAAAAATCTTTTACCCTTAGAGTTACTGACCAGAAAAATGCCTTGTGCCATCCTGTTAGGCCTGCAGAGCATGAAGCTGTGTATTTAAATCAAATATAACAGTGTCACTCAGAAGCTAATTGTGATTCTTGGCAACATGTAAGTTTTTCTCTCTTACTATTTGGTTTATCTCTTGCTCTAGCATTCTTTCAACTAAATATACTTTAAGGGCCTCATGTATGAAAACTGTCTAGATGTAAGACTTCCTAAATTGCTAATAGCAGCCAATCAAGTATCCCATTAATTTTTTTCGGACCACTATCTGAATGAAAGGGTAGTAGTGATGAGCGATAACATTGACTATCGTCATCCTAGGTTCGATAGTCCGTATCACAATTATCAAGATGATAACCGATAGTCCATATTAGGATTATCCCGCCGATGACCATTAAAGTCTATGGGAGAGGAACAACACCTTCATTATTTACACCCCAACAGGGTCTGGAGAAGCGTGGAATTAACATCCACAACAGTCAAATGGATACGTGCTGACATATTAGGCAACACACGTAGGTTAGTAAAAGCCACAGAAAAAAATTCACACACGCATTCACTATCCCTGACTTTTTTGCACCACAGCCTGACCTTAAACCTGCATGACCCACAAATTAAAAAATGCAGAAGGTATTATTATTTGAACCATCTTTTTACTTGAACTGGACATTGACTATCCCTGTCCTGTAATCGCAGCATGACCCTTAAACATATCTGAACCCCCAGATTAAAAAGTGCCTGAAAAGGAGTCTTTGTACCACCATTTTAGTTGAACTGGACATTGACTATATCTGTCCTGTACCGCATGAATTAGACCATTAAACCGGCTGACCCACAGTTAAAAGTGCAAGAAAAAGGAGTCTTTGAACCACCATATTAGTTGAACTGGACATAGACTATCCTGTCCTGGCCACAAGCATGACCCAAACCTGCAATGACCCCAGATTAAAAAGTGCCGGAAAAAGGCGTCTTTCACCACCATTTTAGTTTCACTGGACATTCAACTAAACCTTCCTGGGCCACAGATGAGCCTCCAAACCTATCTGACCCACATATATAAGAATAGTGCCCGGAAAGAGGAGTCTTTCAACCACCATTTTAGTTGAACTGGTACCCATTGACTATACCTGTTCAGTACACAGAAATGAACCATTAAACCTGTCTGACCCACAGATTAAATAAGTGCCTGAAAAAGGAGTCTTTGAAACCACCATTTTATAGTTGAACTGGACATTGACAATATCTGTCCTGTAAACCGCAAGATGACATTAAACCTTCTGACCCACAGAGTTAAAAAGTGCCAGGGAAAAGAGTCCTTTGAACTACCATTTTAAGTTGAACTCGGACATAGACTATATCTGTCCTGTACCGCAGAATGACCATTTAAACCTGACTGACCCGCAGATTAAAAAGTGAAATTAAAAAAGAGATCTTTGAACCACCATTTTTAGTTGAACTGGACATAGA
>JAODAL010073067.1:0-14865 GCA_025379985.1 Phyllomedusa bahiana | reverse complement strand
CCAGGGGAGAATTCTTTTGGGTAAAACCAGGGGAGGGGATTTTTGGGGGCCCCCACCAGTTGGAGGATTTTTTGGGGCCCCCCAGTTAGATAAAATTTGGGGCCAACCAGTGGGGATAATTCTTGGGGGCCCCAACCTTTGGAGTTGATTTTTTGGGGCCCCCCAGTGGAGATATTTTTGGGGGGCCAACCAGGGGGTGTTTTTGGGGGTCAACCAGTGGAGAGGGAATTCTTGGGGTCAACCAGTGGAGATGATTTTTTTGGGGCCCCCACCAGTGGAAAATGATTCTTGGGGACCCACCAGGGAGAAGATTTTCGGGGGGCCAAAACCAGTGGGGGAGTTTGATTTTTTTGGGGTCGCCAGTGGGATGATTCTTGTGGCCCCCCCGGGGGGGTTTTGTTTTAATTGGGGTAAACCCCAAGGGGGAAATGATTCTTGTGGCCCACCAGTGGGGGTTGATTTTTTGGGGTCCACCAGTGGAGTGGTTTTTTTGGGGGCCAACCAGTGGAATTGATTACGGGGGCCCCCCAGGGGAGTTAAACCTCTTTTTCCCCACCCTAATTTTCTTTTAACATGATCCCCAAAAGGAAACTTTAAACCCTTTCCTTGTTTTTCCCCCAGTTTCAGCGGGCCTCACGGCTCCTATAGCCCAGGATCTGACACTGTTGAAAGGGGTTTAAAGGGTTAAACTAAAATGTACAGACATTTAATGGGGGCCCCGGGTTCTGTCACCTTTTTGGAGCACTTTATATTTGAGTCCGTGTCAAAATGGACCCAATCCTAAGTGAGCGGGGGGAAAAAGGGTTAAAAAAAGATGATAAAAAGATAGATGAAACAATTTTGGGGTTTTTTGGAAATCCAAAAACCCTAATTTTTTCCCCGGGAGTTCGGCTGAACCGGGGTCGTCCCAAAAAACAGGGTCCTATTCAAGCAACAGTAGTTGGCACCATTATGTCCTATTACAGGACACTGTGGTTAACACTGTTATAGGGTACCTCCCATTTGTGTATTGTTTAAAGGGGGGAACGAGGCTAATTGCTTTTGGGGGGCAATTTTGGGAAAATTTTTTCCATTTTTAAAAAGGGGAAATTTTTTGTGGTGGTTTTTATAGGGGGAATTTTGGTTGAGAAACAAAAATGAGGTATCTGTGGCGTCTTTTTATGGGGGCACTGGGGGTTTCCCAAATGGTTAGGGTTTCCCAAAAAACTTTAATTGTTTTAATGGTGGTCTGGGGAACTTTTAAGGGGGCCCTGGGTTTTTAAACGGGTCTTTTAGCCCTGTGGCTGATTTCGGAAAGGGGGTACGTGGTTGATTTTAATTTTTCTGCAGGTACTATAGCTGTTATTCTCATTGGGGCATTGGGGTTTTTTAAACCCTTATGAGGGGGAACTTTTGGTTGTTGGGGTTTATGCGGCTTTGGCTCCAATAAAAAGGGGAACTGGGGGGGGGGGGGTTTTCCACTTTTCTGAGGGCACCGTGGTTGTCATTGTTACGAGGGCATTGAAACTTTTGTTGTTATTGGGGCACTGGGGGCTGAACTGAAAACAGGGGTACTGGGGTGGGTCATGTTAGGGGGAATTGTTTCTTTATTTCCTTATGGGGGAACGGGGGGGGTTTACTTTTAAAGGGGAAAATTTTGCATAAAATTTTTTAACGACAGCTGAAATTTTGCCCTTTGTTTATGGGGGCTTAAAACTTTTTTTTCTATGGGGGAAACTGTAAAAAAGGGACTTTTTGGATGGGGCACTGTGGTTGTCACTGTTAAGGGGGTAATGTTGCTGCCACAGATATACATGCCACGCAGCTGGGGGACTGAAAGGGATTTACGGTTTTTAAAAGGGGGGCACTGTTTTTTGTAAATTGTTAGGGGGGGAAATTAAAAGCCTTTACTTTGGGGGCCCCTTTTGGGTTTTCCCGAAAATGGGGCATGGGGGTTTTGTCATGCTATGGGTGCCTCAAAAGTTTTCCTTGTTAGGGGGGGCACAAGGGGCGGCGACTTTTTGATGGAGCACTGGGGGTTTTTCACTTTTAAAGGGGGGCGCTGTGGCTGCCAAAATTTTATACTGCCAGGGGCTGAGACTGTTAAGGGGGCACATGTGGTTGTCATTACAATGGGGGGCACTGTGGCTGTCACTGTAAAAGGGGAAGTGTGATTGTCATAGTTATGGGGGCTGTCATTGCTATTGATGCATTGAAGCTCTCTTTGTTATAGGGGTACTGTGGCTGAGATTGTTGATGGGGCACTGTGGGTGTCCTTGTTAAGGGGGTGCTGTGGCTGCCACAGTTAATAGGGCAGTGTGATTGTAAATTGTTAGGGGGCGCTTTTTGAACCTTTTACTAGGGGGGCCCACTGGGGGCTGTCACTGTAAATCGGGCAGTGTGATTGTCATAGTTATGGGGGTTTGTAAATTGCTATTGTTTAAATTGAAGCCCTTTTTTGTTAGGGGGGGTACTGTGGCTAAATTTTGTTGATGGGGCCCTGTGGGTGCCCTTTGGGTTAAGGGGGGTTTCTGGGGCTGCCACATTTTAATAGGGCGTGTGATTGTCTTTTTAATGGGGGGGCTTTTGGAAGCTTTTTTTTGTTATGGGGCACAGTGGATGAGACTATTGATGGGGCACTGTGGATATCAGTGTAAAGGGGGGCACTGTGACCACAGTTATACATGCACAGTGGCTGAGACTGGCAAGGGCGTCCTGTGACTCTCACTTTTTGAAAGAGAAACGGGTGGTTTGGCATTGATTTTGGGGGAAAATTGAAAACGGTTTGTAGGGGGGGGCACTGTGACCACAACAGATATATTTGTACTTTGGCTGTCACTGTTAAGAGGGAACTGTGGTTGTCATTGTTATGGAGAATTGAAGCTTTCTTTACTATGGGGGGCACTGTGGCTGACACTGTAAATGGGTCAGTGTGTTTGTCGTGGGTTTATGGGGGGGCTTTCATTGTTAGGGGTTGCATTAAAAAGCTCTCTTTTTTTATAGGGGCCCTGTGGGGGAGATGTTGATGGGACCGGGGTTTGGGCCCACGGGTTAAGGGGGAAACTATGGCTCCAACATTTATACTTGCCGTGGCTGAGACTTTTTAAAAGGGTCCTGTGACTCTCACTGTTAAGAGAGAAAATTTTTTTTGTCACTTTTTATGGGGGTATTGAAGTTTTTTTGTTTAGGGGGGCCCATTTGGGGGCTGAGATCATCATGGGGGGGGGTTGGTTGTCCCTTTTTAAGGGGGCGCTGGGGCCCAAAAACAGAAAAATATTTGCACTTTGGTTGTCACTGTTACGGGGGCACTGTGGTTGTCATTGTTATGGGGGCATTGAAGCCTTTACTATGGGGGCACTGTGGTTGTCACTGTAAATGGGGCCCAGTTTGTTTGGTAAATTGGGTTAGGGGGGGTGTCTTTGTTTTTGGGTGCATTGAAGCTCTCTTTGTTATAGGGGCACTGTTTTACGTTTTAACGAGGGGGGCCCTGGGGTTTAAGCCCCTTTAATTCCCCATTGCACAGTGGCTGAGAATGAAAAGGGGGGTTTTTGGGACTCTCACTTTTAAAGGGAAGGCCAAAATTTTAAATCATTTTTTAGGGGGAAAATTAAAAGATCTTTTTAAAAATTGGGGGAAAACTGTGCCCCACAACAGAAAATATTTGTACTTTGGCTGTCACTGTTGGGGGGGGCACGGTGGTTTCCCCCTTAGGGGAAACTTTTGGTTTGTGGCTTTCCCCTTTGGTTTAGCCGGGGCCCTTTGAGATTTGTATTAAATATATCATATATAATGAACCCAGACCACTTACAAGTCCTACTGTTTGCCAACCCCGCCCCCCCTTTTCCCCTGGCTGATCAGGGTTTTTTGGGGCCCCGGTCGGGGGCCCACTTGGAGGCTTCCAGGGGGGAGCCATTGGACGAGACAAATAATGGAAGTGATTCCTACTTTACGCTCTGGGGCTGAACCAACAGCAGCAAGAAACGGAAAACGAAGTTTTCGACAAGAAAATTAATAAAGTTTCGGGGGGGGTGTTTCCCGGATTTTCCCCTTTCGGATTTTTTGGGTGGGGGGGAAAAATTTTTAATCATTTTCCTTTTTCCCCTTTATTTTTTCGATTACCCTTAAAAAAATGGGAGATGAGAAACAATCGGGGAAACTTAAGCGGGCTCTTTCAAATGAAACACATCCAATTTCCCCAAAATTGGAAACTCGGAGCCGGTGGGGGGGAAAAAACCCCAAAGACAAAAACCCTTCCTGGGGTAAAAGGGCGTCCCCCCGCAAAAATTGAGATGACGACCAGACAGGGAACCAGAAAAAAAGGGAGGAAGACTCAAAGAGCGGGAAAGGGTTTGACTGTTTTTTAAAATCAAAACCGGTTTTTAAATTTTTAAAAACCCAAATTTAAAAATTTAAAACAGTCAATTAAAAAAAAATTTGGCGGCGGGATTAAAAATTTCAAAAACACCCTTAAAGGTTTTAAAATGAATTACAAAACGGGTGCGGGAAAAAATTAAAACATGGGGAAATTTTCTCCCCCAAAAGATATCCTGCTTCCCCTTCCTTCTAATCCAGGGAAAACCCGGGAGGAAAAACCAAATTTTAGGGGGGCCCCAAAGGGAAAGGGGGCTGGAGACCCCCAAAGGACTTTAAAAAACCAAAAAAGGGGGACAGGACCAACACAAGGCGCAAGTGGGCCAACATGAAAAGGGAAACAAATACTGCCCTTTAATGTACAGGAAAAAAAACTATTTATCCACGGGCCGGCCCTTAAAAATATTAAAGGCCTTTCGAATATAACTACTATAATATTTGTTTCAAATTTTCCCCAAAATAAAATCCAAAAAATGGAAGGTTTTTATAAAGTTAATAAAGGAATAAAAACCCATTTAAAAAATATTGCCCCTTTTGTAAAAAGGAAAATAAACAAATTATAATACTGCCCAATTTTCCGGGAAAAAAAACTACTATAATACGGCCCCAAGGGAAGGTAAAAAAATTAAATTTTTTACGAAAAAAAACCTTTAAACCCCATTCGGGTTTCCCAAACTACAAATACCCCCCTAAAAAATTAAACTCAAATAAACTGCCCCTATTAAAACCAAAAAATAACCCACTAATTCTCCCATTTCCCGTTCCACTTTAAAAAGGGGGCCTAAATTCGTTTTAACTTTAAACATCCCCAGAAAAGAAAAACTCCAAAACCCCCCATTCAAAATTAAATTTCTAAATAGCCCCCCAGCCCCAAAAATAAACCTTTACCAAGCCCCGGTTTAAAAAAAACCCGTCCGCCAAAATATCCTTTACTCCCAACCCCCAAAATTTCCCCCCCACATAATTACCCCTCCAAGCCAAAAATCCTTTTCGCCCAATTCCCAAGAAAAACCCCATTCCTTTTCCTATTTCAAAAAATAAATAAAAAACCCCCAGTTTTCTAAAACCCCCATGTCCGTTTCCACATAAATTTAGGGAAAAATAAAGGTACATAAAATTTCCTCATGTAAAAGGTTAAAATTTAAAATTTCCCGAAAACCCGGGGGTGTCAAAATCCTTTCCCCCCCAAAAAGTAAAAACCTCTTTTAAAGGGCCCCCCCTTTTGCAAATCGCCCTATGGCCCCCGAAAAACCCCAATAATCCAATGAAAAAATTAAAAAAAATTAAACCCCTTTACAAAAAAAAAACCCCTTTTAAATACCCCCCTTTTCCCCCCAAAGAAAACCCCCTTTTTCGCCTAATTCCCCTTGGAAAAAAAAAAATTACCCCTTTTTAAAAAATATAAAATCCTAAAACCCACCCAGTAAAAAAACCAAAAAGACCCCCCAAAAAATATCTCCCCATCCCCTTTTCAAAAAAACCCCAAAAAAACCCCGCCCCAACCCCAAAATTCCACTTATTACCCCTCTAAAAAAAATTTTTAACCTAACATTACCCCTCCAACCCCCAAAAAACCCCCATAAACGCTCCTTTTTCCCAAAAAACCCAAAAACCGCCCCAGAAAAATTAAAACAAAAACCCTCCCCCCAACCCCAAAAATTAAACCCCCAAATTCTGCCCGTCCCCAAAAATTAAACCAAAAACGCCCCCAACCCCAAGGTTTTTCCCAATTACTCCCCCCCAAAAAAACACTATAATCCCTTCCAAACCATTACCAAAAAAAACCCAAATACCCCCCAAGGCCCCCCAAATTTAAACCTTTTAAAACCCCCGGTACAAAAAAACCCCCTCCAAAAAAACCCCATTTGCCCCTAACCCCCTTAAAACCTGCCCCTTTGACAAAATTTAAACCCCCCACCCAACCCAAAAAATTCCCCACATTAAACTCCCAACCCCAAACCTTAAACACTTTTTAACCCCAGTAAAGGTTTAACCCGAAAAAAAACTGCCCCTTTTGTCCCCCAAAAAAACCCCTAAATACGCCCCAAAGCCCCAAAATTAAAACAAAACTGCCCAAAAAGTCCCCGAAATAACTACAAAAAAACGGCCCCCCCTTTACAAAAAACTTAAAAACGCCCCAATGTAAAAGGAAAAAACATTTAAAATACGCCCCCAAATTACAAGAAATTTTAAACCAAACAAAATTTCCCCTATTTCCCCTTTAAAAAACCCCCAACCCCAAAATATAAACCCCAAATTTACCCCCTTTTAAAAAAAACCCCCACAAATTTATCCCCCAGCCCCAAAAATAAAACCCTCCTTTTTAAAGAAACCCCCCTTTTAACCCCCAAAGCCCCAAGGAAACCCCCCTTTTAAAACCCCAACCAAAAAAGACCAAATTTACCCAATGAAAAAAAACTCAAAAACTGCCCACTTTTACAAATATAACTCCTATAAAACTCTCCAATGAAATTTAAACTAAAATACCACAAAAAAACCACTAAAATTTACCCCGTCCAAATAAAACACAAATCCCGCCCCTTTTAACAAAATTAAATTTGAAATAAGTTTTTTCCCCTTAGCCAAGAGGGGGGGGACGTTTGAACGGAAAGTTCAGGGTGGTAGGAATGGGGGGGGGGGGGGGGTGGAGTTGGCGGTTGTAACACTTTTTTAAAATTTCAATAATAAAAAAAAAAATTTTTGAGATTCTTATTTCACAGTTTTGATAAAAAAATGCTTAAGCCCCCCCGGCAAACCAAGGGGGATCCCCAAGGGGGTGGCCCCTATCAATCCTTCCCTCCACTAGAGAAAAATTTCCCAGACTTCCCTAGGTACCGGGAACCCCCAAATAATCCAGAGAGAAAAAAAAAAAAAAGGCCCCAAACCCCTTAAAAACATATTTGCAGATATAGACCTGGGGAGGTGGGGGGTTTTTCCCAAGAGCCCAAAATGGGGGCTCCATTCCCCCCCTTAAAAATTTTTAAAAGGGCCCTTTTGTTTGGGTTTTGCAGCACATTTATATATATACATACACCCCCTTTCCAATCCCAAGGGCACACCATCAGCTTTTTTTAAATCAAAACGGTGAAAATAAAATCTCAAAGTTTTTCATGTTTTTGTAGTAGCATAAATGCTTCTTTAGAGGTTTGATGTTTTTGGGAATACCCCCTTTTAGCATTTGGTGTTCCACTGGAAATTGAAGTGCGTTTTTTTATATAATTAAAAAATATATAAAATAATAATAAAAGAATATTTTGGGGCCGCAACCAAGCCAGGGCCCCCAATTTCCCAAAATTGTTTTTTTTCGGGAAAATTTTTTTTTTGCAGAACTAAGGGTTTGGGCATTTGGCATTTTATTCCCATTTAAACAAATAGGGGGAAGGGTTTCCTCCATTTTGGTCTCTTGCACCCCGCCCCCTCCACAGGCTGTTTTATCAGTGCAGTATGCTTGCAAGGTTGGTGCTTTTTTTTTTTTTCCCTCTTTGGATTAGGAGGCTTTTGACTCAATGAAAGTCGGGAATTTGACTAAAGTGAGAGGTAAGGATAATAGGGGCCAACCCCCCTTGAAAATCCCGGGTTTGGGAGCCCCGGGGGGGGGGGCCCCTTTAAACATTTTTTTGAACAAAAAATGTGAACTAAGAATCTCAAAGTTTTTTTCATGTATGATAGATAGCATAAATGCTTCTTTAGAGGTTTCCATGTATTGTATAGACATTTTTCAATTCGGCCCAAAAGCTGTAGGTTAAGCTTCTGTCCGCCATAGGTATGTAGATTGTGGGCAATTTTTTTTAGAGGCCTTTTTTTTCCCGATGTTATCATGTTGCGCTTTCCCCCCTAAAATATGCTGGGAGGTGGAGGCGCACGGGTTTTTCAGCCTGCGCTGGGTTTTTGGCCGCTTACGTTTGCTTTTAGGTTTTTATAAAACTACTTTGTTTGTGTCCTTTTTTAGGGGTTTTAAAATTTCTCCTGGGTCCCCCCGTCTGGATTTACACTCACAAATTATGCAGAGTTCTCCCTAATGGCTCCACTCTGTGTTTTCCAATTCAGGGACGCAAACAAACAAATGTAATCCGAAATGTAATTCACTAAGTCGTTGCCTCATAAATTTACATTTATTAAGTAACGATAAGTTACAGTCGGGAAAATTTTCGGCACAACTGCAACAACACAAGTATTGAAAAAAATTCCCCCGTTTTTTACCAATTTTGCCCAACATTCAAACTATCTATCTATCTATTCTATCTATCCTAATTTCTATCTATCTATTATTATCTATCTATCTATTCTCAAAAAATCTATTCCCCATCTTCCCCTATCTTTATTATCATTTTCCCCATTCCTATCTTCCATATCTATCTATCTATCCCTATTTTTCTAATTCTATTCTAACTATCTATCCCCCTATCTGTCTATTTTTTTCCTATCCATTTTTCTATCTATCTATCTATCTCAGACTATCTATTTCCAATTTTCCCCAAACTAAACTTCTTAAAAAAATCTATCTCATACCCATCTATCTATTTAAACTTCTCAAAAATCTATTCTATCTAAAAATTTATCTATCCTTTTATCTATCTATCAAACTCATTTCTATCTAACTAACTGCAATTTTGGGGCAACACACTCTTTTTGGGCGCCCCTTCCCTTGGCCCAGCCTTTTTGGGTTTACTTCGGTAAAACAAATAAAAAGGCCCAAAAAAAATCTTTTGAACCGGCCTCAGCCAGCTTTAAAAAAGGCACAGAAACAAAAGGAATTTCAGCCAACCCGGGTCAAAGTAAAACCCCGGCCGTTTTTTTCCCCTAACTAAACACAAAAAATTTTGCCCTCAACAACCCGGGGGGGGAAGAGCACAACCAAAACCCAGTATTTAAATTAAAAAAACATCTCCTGCTCTCATGGTTTTAGTTAAATTTGCAGGGCCTTTGAAAACAGGCTGATATTCTAAATTTCGCACAAAACTGACCAGGGAAAAGGGCAGGATTATGAAAAGAAAACTGATTTTGGCTCTTAATCAGCGTGGGGAACAACCCCCTTTAATGCCCTTTGGCTGCTGCAGGTGCTTTCTAGATACCAGAAAGAAAATATAGGCGCAATTTTACTTCCACAGACTTAAATGGGATTCAGGATGTCCAAAAGTAGAATTTTTCCACACATTCAACTAATTTGCTTCTTAAATGTAGGGAAATCTATTTGAGCAAAAATATTTATTAATTACAACTAGTGTTGAGCGATTATTATCGACAAACTTGAAATCGGCACGGTTTTTATGTTGATCGGATTTTTTCGATCACGTGATAATTTAGGTTAAAATTCTGGCAAAACCCTATTAATATCGCGCCATTTTCGGCGTTTCCCTGTCATTTTGGGGCCCAGCAAATCAGCTTAGGGAATAGAGCAGGGGTGAGCTTGGGGTGCAAAAACGTCTTTTGACTGGGATGTGTAGGTTGTGAAATTGGGCGGGGGAAAAAATCACATGCCCCCCCGTTTTTACAAGAAACCCCTTTTTCCTATCCCTCAGTGTGTCTCTGGTCTAAAGAGCAGGACGTGTACTCATCTCTCTCAATACAGCTCCCCCCACACATTCTATTTTTTCCACAGACAACTATGCGTTAGCTGGAACTTGGGGACATAGGTAGATTAGAGAATTTCAGTTATTAGTTGGCTGAGTGTTTAAAAGCATTAGTGCTATACAGCCGGGGGGAGGGAGGGGGGAGGGGGAGAGCGGATGAAGACAGGGCAGGCGGTTTTTAAAAGGAGAGGGATATTTGCAGCAACTTGTTTTGACCCTGTATTGAAATGAAAGTTTTTGGCCCAGTTTTTGCTGAAATTTAGCTTGTATTTTGTGCAGCCTGTACTTATTTAGGATACAGATCTTTTCTAGTAACTGCAGGTGTATTTGATAAGTGCAAAACTCACCTTTTATTATCTGTACACGATTTAATTAGTTTTTTTTTCCCTTTGACACAGCTCAGTTTTGTTAAAAGACCCATCTTGTACTTATATTACCATACAGAAATTTGCTAGTAATTGCAGGTATATTTATAGGTGAAAAAACCAACTATTATTAACAGTACACAATTTAATTCCTGTTTTTCACTTTGGCGCAGCCAGCTTTGTTCAAAGACCCCCCCCTTTTTTACTCACAATAGGATACAGAACTTTTTTAGTCCCCGCAGGTGTATTTATAGGTGCAAAAAAACACGTTTTATTATCCGTACACAATTTATTTCGTTTTTTTTTTCAGTTTGGCGCAGCTCCATTTTTGGGTTCAAAAAAAGCCATTTTGTTCTTACAATAGGATACAGAACTTTTTAGTCAACCGCAGGTGTATTTATAGGTGCAAAAACCACGTTTTATTTATCCGTTCACATTTTAATTTGGTTTTTTCACTTTGGCGCAGGCCATTTTTGTTAAAAGACTCATCTTGTACGGATAAAAACCACCGTTTGTTATCCGTATAACTTTTAAATAGCTGTATTGCACGTGATGCGGCCCTAGTTTTTTTCAAATAGCACGTTGTACGACAATTCTGATTTGAAAAAATTTTCTAGCAACTGTTCTCGTTTGTCATTGCTGCAAAAAAACGCAATTTTTCATCCGTGTAACTTCTGAATAGTTTTTTTTGTGCTCGTTGAATCTCAGTTTGGCGCACTTGTATGTGTATTGTCCAGAGGAGGTTTCAGTGGCCCTGACTGTACCCAGCCCACTTTCCCTGCCTACTTGGGTGCTGCCCTAGATGGCAGACCCAATGGACGACAGTCCCTACGAAATGGGCAGAAACAAGCCGGCGTCAAACACGGTAGGGGCGCAGTACGAATCCCAGGCAAAAAGCGAGGCAAGAAATGGGCCGAGGTCAAAGTACAGGAAGACAACAGCAAAAAGAAAACAGGGAAAACGCAAGGGGAAAACCTTTTACAGGGAAAGCCTGGAGGGAATGGGAGGTTTAAAAGGTCTGCCCGGCCCCGCCCGCAGCAGATTGGTGCGGCACCGGGCCCTCCGATTGGTCCTGAGAGCTGTCCTCCTGATCAGGAGCAGCAAACCCCTCCCCGGGTGTGGTCCGAGGCCAGACTTAAACCCCCGCAGGGCGTTGCATAAGACAGGTGGAAGGCTGCCAGATGGGGCGTATCCCGACAGTTTTATAGTTTGTTTAAAATATCAATTTCCCAGTCCCCACTGGGGATTTTTTAAAAACCCGGGACTGAAGGGGAAAAACACTATGATTTTGTTTAGGTTTTTTCCACCAACCGCATTTTAAAAGGTATTTTCTAAAAAAATTTCAGTTTCAATCCTGTTGTGAAGGGGAAAATTAGGGGATTTAAGAAAGCTGTGATTTCCGTCTTTTAAGAGACTTTTAAAACCCTTTCCCTACCTTCTTAAATTTTTTCTTTCTAAACAAGAGCGAAAGCAGGTGGTACTGAGCAAGAGGGGGTAGGGCATGGAGGGTAGAGGTGCGAGGGGGGAAGGTGCTCCTTCCCGTGTGGCGACAAACGCTGCCAGCGGTCGTCATTGCAGGACCGTCGGCCGTCATCGACGGGGCAGGGCCTGTGAATTCAGTAATGAACAGCGTCGCCAATCTGTTCTTCAGTGGTTAAAGCAACCTGATCCCCATTTAACTCCTCGTCCCCCCACACGGCCAAAATGTCGTCATCAGCACTCAGATCCGCCAACATGAAGCAGCCCAATGTCAACTGTGTACCCACCACTGTGGAATCCATTTTCTGAAGCCCCCTTGATGCAAAATGCGGGTTGGGGGGAAGGCATTTCCAAAGATCAAAAGGGCCCAAAAAGGGGGGATTAGTCTGCTTTTACACCCCCAATCGCTGTGCCATCAGGGGAGGAGAAGGAAGCCGGTCAATCGGCAAAAAATCCCGGGCGGTGGCAACGCCTTGCAGCCCCTCTTGCTTGTAGCCCGCAGCTCCTGGAAAGCAGAATTCAGGACGACGAAGTCACCTGTGTTGATGATGTGATGAAAGAAATTGGGATCCAAGTGGTCTTTCCAGCAAAAATTTGCTTGCGAGCGCTTCATCATTGGGGAGGGGGAAGAGAGGGGTAGTGTCAGTCGGGTCCGCCCCAAAAAGGGAGAGGGCGGGCTCAGAAGTCCCTGAGATTTTTCGCCAGCCACATCAGCGGAAACACCGCTCCCCCGCTTATCAGTCGAAAAGGTCCGGGCCCCTCAAAACCTGGGCCTTTTTCGAGCAAGCCCCTTTATTCACCAGCGAGCATATGCCCCCTTTTTCCGAAAGCATCAGTAAAGGGAAAATTTAGGTGTTTAACCCCCCCAACATGTCTTGTCACATGCAGCGAATGATGGTTGAAAGGAGGGAACACTTGGCAAAAAAGGCCAACCGATCCCGGCTTCCCCACTTCACACCCCTGTCTCCCCTCCTCCTCCTCCCCCCACCACCAAAACGTTCCTAGGCCCCCTGTTCTCAGAGTCATTTATCGGGGTTAGCCTCCGCTTTAGCCCCCAGCGTCGCCCAGTACCACCCCGCACCACCGAGCCCATCCTACCCCTTTCCTTCCGCCGTTTGACGACCTGCACGCTGTACAGTGGCCAGTCTAGCAGCCAGTCTTCTGTCTTCCAGGTTTGGGGCAGAAGAAACACTTTAACCAAACCATCCCAAAGCCAAAGCCTAAATGTCGGCATTGCCGGGTTTTTGGCCTTGGAAATGTTGCCTTTCCGTCTGGTGGACACAGAGGGGTTCCGCCACGTCAGGGCCCCTTTGCCTTCCCAATACCAGATGCCGAGCAGGCATTTCTTTGCCAGAAAAGCCGTCCCTGCCCTGGCCAGCCAGTGTCATCTAAAATTCAAGGCGTTGTCTGCATCGTGCCGAAAAGTCCATCTGGACCACGACACTTTGGGCTAGTAAGGAAGGCCAAAGGGCCGCATATCTCTGTGACAGCTCACTGGGTGAGCTGGGTGGATGTCTCTGGGGGTGACGGTGGCTCTCAGGCTCGGGCACGCTCTTCAAAACCGCAGGGATGGTGCAGGGCTCTTTCCACCAAAGGTCCTCTGGTGCAATCACGTGCCCAAAAAAACCAGGCCGTGTTGAAATTAATCTGTCTTTTGGGGACCCTCCACACACAGGTCAGGAGCTGTGGACGGCTCTCTGCAAACCCAGACCGAGGCTGGCTGGGTGAACAAGAACCTTGTGCCAGGCAAGGTGGTGTGCGATAACGGTCAAAATCTGCTGACCGCCCTTAAGATCGGTAGGCTGGAGCACATCCTCCTGGCAAAATGTCATGAACCTTGTCGTCCCGAAATTTTAAAGAGCTACCCGGGTCTGGACTGCCTGCTGAGGAAGGCTCGAGGTCTGAGTCACACTTCCCAGTTCCACCCTGCTTCGTCCCCCTGGCTGCGTTGCAGCGTCAGCTCGGCTCCCCGTCAACCGTCTCTTGTTGACGTGGCAACACGCTGGAATTCCAAACCCCCCACATGCTCCAGCAATTGTGGCGCAGCGCAATGCCATTACGCAGTATGAAGTGACACATGGCCTGACAAGCAGCGGTGCGGACCTGGGGTGTTGAACCACCGAGAGTGGAGGAGGTGAAAGAGCTCTGCACCATCCTTGCCAGTTTTGAAGAAGCCACCCAAAATGGTCAGTGCTGACAATGCCCTTGTCAGCATGAGCATTGTGGTGATCTTAGTTCTGGAACGATCGTTGGACACACTGAAACATCAGGTCCCACCAGCGACGGAGGAGGAGACGGACACAGATGCGGACACGGACCTTTCTCTCCGTCAAATCCCCAAGGCCCGACAGTTTCACAATTTCATCGGTCTTCATTAGGCTGTGAGTCGGGGTCCAGGGCTAGTGCAAAAGGGGGCGCATCAGCTCTCAGGGTGCATCATCTCAGGCAAGCCAGGGCTGTGTTTAAGCTGTGCCGGAGGAAGCGGAGGAGGAGGAGGAGGAGGAGGTTTTCCTGGACACCGATGTTACCGAGTCCCTGCCTTGGACAGAGGTTGGCCCGAATTTGAGGCGGAGGAGGAAGATAAGGAAGATCAGTTTGCTAGTGCCCCTCAACCCAAAGGCTTGGGTAATCAAGGCTCCATCTCTCACATGAGTGCTTGGATGCTCCATTTCCTCCAACATGATCCTCGCATTAAGGCCATCAAAATGAACAACAGTTACTGGGTGGCCACCCTCCTGGATCCCCAGTACAAAACAAAACTCAGAACTTTCCTTCCACCCACCCAAATGGAGAATAAAATGCAGGAAATGGAGACCTTGTGATTGATCAAATGGAGACATCTGTTGTGTCTGCTTCACGTTCTTCAAATGTCACGGTGAAAAATCAGCGAGTGACAGCAGTAGAGTGCCAAGTAGCCTAGCGGCAGCCAGAGGCAAGGTGGCAGAAGCCTAATGGGGGGACCTCTGGCAATCTTTATTTTACCACCTCACCAAAAGCATGCAATGCAGGGCACACATACAACACACAGAGACCAGCTTAAGATTTATGGTGCAGACTATCTGCGTTCAAACCGATGTTTTTTGATGATTCCGGACCCAATC